>CAKNYM010052705.1:368591-380859 GCA_932195095.1 Andricus curvator | reverse complement strand
ATTTCAGTCTCATATGAACATACATTACTAATATTAAGCATAAAATAGATAAATGTTCTCGTAGTATCCTATAAAATTACACCCTGATGAGGAGATCTAAAAGGTCTCGAAACATGTTGGTTCCCAAAAGTAGTATAAAAAAGACGGAGTAAGAGAAAGGTAATGAGAGTGAGGATGGCTTGGTTGTCTCTTTCCTAATTCTCTCCCTCTTTTTTCCTCTAGTTATATACTTGTCTCTAATGAGCCGATTAAAACGTTGTTTGGAAACATATTTTGAGGCCTTTCTATGCAATTCTTTTTCATATATTGAGCTTTTCGAATATGTTTTTTCAAAATAACTGATTTTTGGTTGCATAATGTTTCTGAGTCTTTCTGTTCAAGAATAGAATCTTTGCACAGATTGACTTGACGATATTGTGTTTCTAATTTTCTTCTTAAAAAACGACGATTCTTTAACATAATAGTAAATGTTCAACCCCCAAAAAAAATGAATTTTTTACTAAAATGATGATTCTCCAACCAAACAATGTATTTTTAACAAAATAGTTTGACTTTCAACAAAGCAGTTAAAATTTCAACCAAGAAAATTAATTTTCTGCCAAAAAAGACAATTTTTTAACAAAAGAACTATTATTTTTTTACAAAAGAAGATAAATTTACAATGAAAGATGGAATAGTTCAATTTTCATTTGAAAAAAATGAATTTTCAACCAAAAAAACGCAGTTTCGACAGAAAAGGTAAATTTTTAAAGCAAAAGATTAGTTTTCTACCAAACAAGACAAATTTTTTACAAGATAAAATAATTTTTAACCAAATAGTAGAATTTTTAACCCCAAGACAGGAATCATCGACTAAGAAGATTTATTTTTTATCGAAAAAGACAAATTTTCCAAAAAATACATAAGTTCTCAACAAAGTAGTTTATTTTTCAACTAAATAATAAAAATTTTAGACAAATAATTAAATTTTGTACTTGAAAACACCAATTTTCAATACAGCACTTGAAATTTCAACCAAAAGCAGAAACTATAAACCAAGAAGATTAAATTTCTACTAAAAAATACGAATTTTCAAATTCGAAATTAATTTTTAAGCAAACCAATATTATTCACAAATTTATCAAAAGATATCTATGTTTTATTATTAACTTTGAGAATTGTGTGATTTTTTGTATTATTTCTTTTCCGAATTAGAAAATATAATAATGTGAATAGATTGGCTCTGAATCCACCACTATAATCAGTATTATATTTTTATTAAATATTGTTGATTAAAATTTCTAAGGTTCGAAAATAAATATTCTTCTTGTTCATTTTTAACAATATTGAAGCTAAAAATGTTTTATTTGCAGACAAACCACCTTAAAAATTAAATGAAAACCCCAACGTTCTTTCTAGGTAATATTTTAAGTTTTTAAAATTATGAATGCATTTCCTCGTAATTTTTTAATCATTAGTGATTTTTTTCACAATCAGTATTATTTTGTTATTAAATATTATTAAAGTTGCTTTATGTTGCTTACGACGTTTTTCCATAGAATAATAATAGAACATATCAACTTTTTAAATTTTGCAACATTTGATTATACTTAAAGAAATATCAGGTTCTCTTCAAAGTCAAAATTGTATTATTATTTTTTCACTCGATTTCCTTTATAAACATTTTCATTCTTTATTTCCATCAAAAGAGTAACTTGGAAAATAATATCTTCGTTAGCAAATTTTCTGTTTTTTCCCAGTCAGATATGCACTGAGAAAAATGGATTATACCCAGTAATAAAAAATATGTTACTGGATATAATCTTGGACTATTAACTATGGGACAGAGATCCAGATTATTAGAACTACAATCTATAGATATTAAGAAATAGATATAACAGGATAATATCTTGGAGTATTAAACTTTATAATATGAAATAATAAAATCTATATAATCCAAGATTTTGAAATCTAATATCCATATTAGAATCCTGGTCCATTAGATAATCTCAAATATATATAATAATTCTTGCAAACGTATTCATAACCTATACCAAATTTTGACAGACGAGCTCGGAAGTAGAACTGGAAACAAATTTCAATTTTTTAAACACACAATAAGCAGGAAAGTGGCCACCACACTGACAAAAATGGATTATACAAACTGGATAATAGAATTAAAGAATAATACACTGTATAGAAAAGTATATTAGCGCGCATAATCTATAATATTTTTCTAATGTATGAAGATGTTACCAAATATAATCTCTAGATGTTAAATTTTTATAATCTTCAGGCATTAAAGTGTAACATCTCAGATTTTATAATAATAACATAGGTATTTTTTTGACATACATCAGACCAAATGAAAGGAGATTAGTTGCTGAATCCTTTATTGCACACTTTCAGTAGCCAACGTTTGGAAAACATATGTTTTCCTCATCAGGACAAAAAAATTGTGAAGTTCATCAACATCTTAAAAATTTCTATAGAATACTATTCCTCTTCTTCATTGCTTAAAAATCTTCATTTTCCAGTTAAATTTTTTTTAAAAATGATTGATTACTTTAAATTGTTTTATATATTTTAAATATCATGCTTACAACAATAACTAAATTATTATTTATATCACTCAGACAAACAACATTGCTCAAAACACCATCATTAATCTAACTAATCTCAGATTTTAAAATATCCAAGCATCTGTGTAGTCTCAGATGGTACGTCGCATTGTGGCGCGTGTCATATGCATCCTTTCGCATTTAAACAAGTAATAATTAAGTTATAAAATGATTATTAGTGCTAAATCACACGTGTTTTAGATTCAGAAAATGGGTAAGTTTATATTTCTTTTCAATTACAAATCATTGCCACTTCTATTCGAAAATTCCAAAAGTGGACTTAAATTTAGGAAATATGATTAAACTGGTAGATTTCCATGAAAGTTGATTACGAGAGGGTTTATCAAGTCATATAACACAGAATGTTAACCTAAAATTTTGAAAATGATATTAATTTGGCAGATTTTCATGAATTATAAAACAAAGAAGTTTTTCGAGTTTGAAAATACGAATGCTTACCCCGAAAAAAAAACCCTCGTATTGACTTTCACAGAAATATACCAGATAATTAACATTTTCAAAATTGATGTCAGCCCTTTGAATTTTGGGCCGCAAATTCCTTTTTTTGTGACTCAAAACACGTTCTCTTACAGACTTTGATGAAAATTTACCAATTAAATAAAATTTTCAAAATTTGTTTCAACTTTTTCAATTCTAACCTCCAATTTGTATTCTGTTACTTAAAACCCCACCTCTTACTAACTTTCATTGAAATTTACCAATGAAATATAATTTCCAAAACTTAGGTTGCTATTTTAAATTCTTCAATTTTGAACCAAAATTCGTATTATGAGACCCAAAACTCCCCTTCTTTCCTATTTTCATGAAAATCTATCAATTCGGTAATAATAACAACATTTTACCAATTTTGAGTCAAATTTGGAATTTTTTAATTTTGACCCAAAATTCATATTCTTTGCCCCGAAACCCCTCGTACTGTCTATCATAAAAATCAAGAAATGTAATGAAATTAAAAAAATGTTAAGTTAATTTCTTGAATTTTTTTATTTTGACCCCAAACTTATTTTCTATGACACGAAAACCCCACATGTACTAACTTTAATAGAAACCTAACAATTTAACTATATTTTTAAATTTCAGTGAAATGTGTTTCGAAATTAAAATTTAAAAAACAGAAAAATTATTTCTGTTTGGGAGAAAATTTAGGTTTTTGCAAAAAATTTGTTTTTTTGCTCCCATTTTTTTTAGGCGAAATTCGAAAAACCGAAAATGCCAATGTTTTTTGTAAACATTATCCTACATTTTATTCAAAAAAAAAAAATATATAAAAAATTGAAATTCAAAAATTCGTAAACATTAGAGTGGAACCGTCACACTCAGGCTGATACCATTTCCGGGACACCTATGGTCCGATTTGACCCATGTCCGCTTCATCAATTGAAATTTTTTTTCAATTTTATTTACTGAAGGTGATACCTTTAATAATATCGAGTTTGAGATTGGTACAAATTTTTAATTCCAGCTTCAAATTGACCGTATAAGTGGATTGATACCATTTCCGGGGCACCTTTGGTCCGATTTGACCCCCGTCCGCTCCATGGATTTTGAATTTTTTTTAAATTTACTTACTGAAGGTGATACCTTTAATAATAATAATAATAATTTATACCATTTCCGGGGCAAGATTAATCGGATTTGACATTTTTTTTGATGATAGAACATTAATTTTTTACTTTTTTTACACCTCGTGAGTAATGTGTGTCGAAATTAAAATTTAAAAAACAGAAAAATTATTTCTGTTTGGGAGAAAATTTAGGTTTTTGTAAAAATTTGTCTTTTTGTTCGCCCTTTTTTTTAGGCGAAATTCGAAAACCCGAAAGTGCCAATGTTTTTTATAAACATTATCCTACATTGTTATGCAAAAAAATATGACAAATTGAGAATCCTAGTTTTTACAGTGTGGAGATTATAGTTTTCATAATCTAGATCGCTGTCCCATAGTTAATAGTCCAAGATTATATCCGGTACCATATTTTTTATTACCGGGCATAATCCATTTTTTTTTCAGTGTGGAAATAAATTTCAATTTTTTAAACACACAATAGGCAGGAAAGTGGCTACAATGAGACTACAAAAACGAAAGTAAAGAAGGCTGAGTTCCTGTACTTGTACAAGTGGCAGTGATGTGTAATGAAAAGAAATATAAATTTACCCTTTTTTCAATCTAAAACACGTGTGATTAAGCACTAATAATCATTTTATAACTTGATTATTACTTGTTTCAATGCGAACGGATGCATATGACACGCGCCACAATGCAACGTACCATCTGAGACTACACAGATGCTTGGATATTTAAAAATCTGAGATGTTACGCTCTAATGCCTGAAGATTATGAGAATTTGACATCTTGAGATTATATTTGGTAACATCTTCATATATTAGAAAAATATTATAGATTATACACACAAAACTACCAGGTATCAAGTTGATGCAGCAAATGGATCAAAAGGATGCAACGTTTTGATACCTATATTCATGATTAACTTGATTCAAATTACAAGATCAATTATTATCTGTCATCAAATTTCAACTGCTCAACACATTATAACATTATTTAAACCTCTTACCTGAATGATGATCAATTGTTGATGATCGTTTAAAATCAAGTTGTTAATCAAATTTTGAAAAAAATCATTTACTTAGCTCCGTTTATTTAAATTTATGATTACTGAGGTTGTGGATGTTTGTTAACAAATGTCAGCAAATCTCGATGAAGAATCGATTATCGATTTGCAGAACTTGAATTTGGCAGAAAGGTATGTTTTTCGAAAATCGTCAACCGTCATTCTGTTTTGTATACTGATGATGCTAATACGCCTTGAAGTTGTTCTCCTTAATTTTCATTGATCCTCTAAAGCGAATCATATTGAGTTAAAATTCTAGATCAAAATAGCTGCAACAATTTGATACCCCAAGTTTTAGTGTGTACGTGCTGATATAATTTTCTATACGGTGTATTATTCTTCAATTCTATTATCCAGTTCGTATAATCCATTTTTCTGAGTGTGTTCTTCACTAATATAGAAGATGGTTGAAGGTATAATAACATAATTTATAAAAAATAATGTAAAATTCCGGTTTTATGGAACCCTTTGAGAGAAGGCGAGAACCACTGTTTGTAAAAGAGCAGCTGATAAAATGTATAATGGCTCGTAGCCTCGATTCCCTTTAGCAGTGGCGCGTTAAAACCACCGATAGGACGATAAAGCATGCTAATAAGGGGCAATAATAACGATTATTTCAAGGGCCTTAATATCAGAGCCGAGTGTAATATTCGCAAGCACCATTTTTTATCCCAGCGATAACGAACGGAAGAGTTTTCATCGAACGGTTCAGACCTTTGCATGACATGGAGAGAAAAGGCTTAGGGTGTGGGTGAAGGTAAATAATCTAATGTATGTGTAATTCTCCACATATAGGGCACTTTGGGAATAAGAAAATTTTTTCCAAACGTTTTTTCGAAATTGTATTCTGTAGCTCAAGGTAAATTTAGTAACAATAAAAAAGAGCTTCGAAAGTATGCATTTTAGCATCTTGCATCTTCCAGAGTTCAACTCGAGGGTCGACATATATTCTTTCAATATTCCCGGATATTATTGATATTCTTTATATTCCCAAATATTCATGATATTCCTTATATTCCCAAATATTCCCTCATATTCCTACATATTCCGAAGTATTCCTAAATATTCACAAATATTCTGAAATAGTATATTCCCCAATTCCGCACTTCCTTTCCATTCGTACAATTGTATTCGTATAGCATGTAGAGTAGGGTGAACCAAAATTTTGTTTCTCGAATTTTCATGCATATCGCCAGGAAATTTGTTTGAATCCACACAAAAATAAAAACATTTTTTTTTCAAATATTTAGAGGTGACCATTAAGTTTAACGCGTATTTCCCATAAGAAAAAAGTACGTTTTTGTAAATTTCATTTAGAATCGTCAATATTAGCTGAATCAAGTTGAAACGCAACATTTATCTTCACAATCAGCCATATAATATGAATAAAATATTGTTTTATGAACATCACCCCTATGAGTATGTTTTATAGGGTCCCAAAGAAACCCCATAAGTGAAAAAATGGGTTTTGCGAGTTTTTGGCGGTAATTATGACTTTTTGCGTTTTTTTTTCAATCCAAATTGTTTCTAATACATAAAAATCTACTTTATACTGATAATTAGATATTGATATAAATCGTTTAAACAATTTATTATTGTTTTTAGCAATTTTCTCTCAGGATAGAGTTAGAAAGTCGCGTTTTTTTCAAAAAATTCCCACTTTTGGTTCAATATTCAATTGCAGTTTTTTGTTTTAAATTTTACACTTTCTGTCGAATTTTAAATAAAAGTGATGTCAATAATTAATTTGAGTTAATAAAATCAAATGCTTGAAGATTTTTTTTTTTAATAATATTCAATTGCAATAATGCTAGAAACTTGTGTTTTTTCTGAAATGTTTAACTTTTTACCACTTTTCACTTAGTGAGGTAATGATTAATCCAAGTTAACAAACATCCATATCACAAATTACGCAATTTGTAATTCAAGGTGAGAAATAGAATAATAATGCGTATATTTATTAAATAGTAGCTTATTTTAAGAAGATGAATTCCTAACAAAATGCATACGTTTTTAATCAAATAGTTGAATTTTCAACCAAGAATATTAATTTTCTACCAGAAGAGACGAATTGTCAACAAAATACATAAATTTTTAACCAAATAGTTGAATTTTCAACCATAAAGATTTATTTTCTATTGAAAAAACGAATTTTCCAAAAAATTCCATACATTTTCAATTAAATAGTTTGAACAATGAATGTGACGTTAGTCCAAATTTTATTTGAATAATTTTTAGTTTCTATTTGTTCCATTAAAAAAATTTTCAACTAAATAATTGCATTTTTATACTAAAAAGATCAATTTTAATCAAAAATGTAATGGTTAAATTTTCATTTAAAAGAATTATTTTTTAATGAAAAAGAATTTTCTACAATACAATTGAATTTTCAGTTTAAAAAATTACTTTTTAATTTAAAAATATGAATTTCCAACTAAAATTATAAATCTTGAAAAAATTAACTTTTGAGAAAGTAGTTCAACTTTCAACCAAGGAAAAGATCAATTTTCAACGGAAAATGTAAAAGTTGATGTTTCAAACAAAAAATAGTGTAAGTTTAGATCAGTAACAGTTGAATTCAACCAAAAAAAGAACGAATTTTCAGGAAAATAGTTAAATTTTCAACCAAAGAGATGAATTTGCAACTAAAATGATAAATCTTTAATAAACAAAATTAATTTTTAATAAAGTGGTTCAACCCCAAACCAAGGAGTTTAATTTTCAACCAAAAAAAAATGAAAATTTGACCAAAAATGGAATAGTACAATTTTCAACGAAAAAGATAAATTTTCAACAACAAAAAAAGGCGTTTTAGACAAAATAGTCAAAGTTTCTACTAGAGAGAGTAGTTAAGCATTGAATTAAGTAGTTCAATTTTCAACTAAAAAAAGGAGATTTTATATAAAAAGTGGGAGAGTAAAATCCGTAAGAGTAAAAGAGGCGCGATGAAAAATTATTTTTAAATAAAAAATGTAAGTGTTGATATCATCACCATGAATATTTTAGTTTTAAATCAAAACCAGTTAAGCAAATGGTTGCATTTTCAACCAAAAGAGATTTAATTTCTATCTACAAAGCAGTTGAATTTTCAAAATGAAAATACGAATTTTAATGTTTCATTTAAATAAAATAGCGTCCGCATGAAAAGGTTGAGAATTAATCTTTGCTTATTAAAAGTTTAATGATTTGGTTTGAAATTCAATTTTTCCGATGAAAATGCAACAATATTATTGAAAGGTTATCCTTTATGTTTGAAAAATTGAATGTGTTGTTGAAAATTCAACAATTTAGTTAACTTTTTTTTCTTTCTTGACTGAACAATGTTTCTTAGTTGCGATGTTAAATCTTTTGTTGAAAATTCATCTCCTTGGGTACAAATGTTATCTTTTTTTGTTAAAAACGTAACTTTTGGTTCGCAAATTTAAGTTTTTTAATAAAACCTCAAAAATTTTATTGAAAACTTACATTTTTTTTTTAAATTCAATTGTTGTGGTACAAATTCGTCTTTTTGAGTAAAGTGTTCAACTATTGGTTAAAAATTCAACTGCTTTGTAGAAGATTCCTGGTTGAAAATTCAACTCTTTTGGTAGAATATTTATATTTTTTTATTGAAAATGCAACTGTGTGCTTGAAAATTAATCTGCTTTAGTTGAGGATTCAACTGTTTGGTTGAGAATTTATTTGCCTTTTTTGGTTGAATTCAACCCTTATTTCTTTATTTCAACTCGAATTTTTTCTAGTAGAGATATCAACGATCACATTTTTTCTTAAAAATGAATTTTTTTTATTTGAAAATTTAACTATTCCATTTCTGGTCCAAATTTGTTTTTTAATTAAAAATTTAACTACATACTTGTTTTAATTCTTAACTACCTTGTTAAAAATAGATTTTTGATGCTTTTGAAGATCAATCATTTTAGTTGAATATTCACGTCTTCTATTGAAAATTCCTTATTTTTTTGGTTCAAAATTTAAATATTGAATTTAAAAAAAAAAATTTTTAGTTCAAAATCAAAGTACTTGGTTCAAGGTTGAAAATTGATCTTTTTCGGGTGAAAATTCAACTATTCCATTTTTGGTCCAACATATCTCTTTTTTACTTCAAAATGCTACTAGTTGGTTGAATGTATAACCACTTTGTTAAAAATATAATTTTTTGGTTGAAGATTCATTATTTCAGTTGAAAATTTATCTCTTTGGTTGGAATTTGTTGAAAATTAATCTTTTTGGTTAAAAATGTACGTATTCCATTTTTTTTTTTGAAAATTAATAATAATAATAATTAATAAATCAATTTCATTGGTTGAATATTTACCATTTTGATTAAAAATTGATCTTTTTTGGTAGAAAATTTAACAAATTTGTTAAAAATTCGTTCTTTTTTTGATTAAAACATTAAATATTAAATTATTTGCTAAAAATAATTCTGTTTTTGTGGAAGATTCAACTTCTTTCTTTTAATTGAATCCTAATTTCTTTATTTCGAATTTAGTTCATTATGGTAGAAATATTAACGATTACATTTTTCGTTAAGAATGAATCTCTTTGGCTGAAAAATTAGCTATTTCATTTTTGATTCGAAATTTCTCTTTTTCAGTTGAAAATTTAACTACTTTGTTGAATTTTTAAATACTTCTTGAAAAATAGATTTTGTTTGGTTGAAGATTTATCATTTCAGTTGAAAATTCATCTCTTATGTTAAAAATTTCACTATTGTGTTGAAAATTCGTTATTTTTTTTGTTAAAAATATAACTATTCTATTGTTTGTTGAAAATTTCTCTTTTCTAGTTGAAAATTTTACTACTTGGTTGAATTTATAGCTAGTTTGTTAAAAAATTAATTATTTTGGTCGAAGATTCATTATTTGAGTTAAAAATGCATCTCATTTGTTGAAAATTTAACTGTTGTGTTGAAAATTTCCTTTTTTTTGGTTCAAAATTGATTTTTTTATTTGAAAATATACCCATTCAATGCTTTGTTCAAAAATTCTCTTTTGTAATAAAAAATTCAACTCGTTAGAATAAAATAAACTAATTTGTTCAAAATTAATGTTTTTGATGAAAGATTAATCTCTTTGGTTGAAAGTATAACTGTTTCTTTGAAAATCGTTTTTTGTTCGGTAAAAACTAACTATTTAACTAAAAATTTCACTATACCAGTTTTGATGGAAAATTAATCTTTTTTAGTTGAAAATTCGTCTTATTGGATTGAAAATTCATCTCTTATGTTCGAAATTTCATTTCTTCTTGGGTAAAATTCCAACCGTTTGATTAAAATTAATCATGCTTGGTTGAGGACTTTACTATTCTTTAAAAATTTGTCCTTCTTGGTGTAACATTAATTTTGTTTAACTGAAAATTTAACTATTTGATTTTGTGTTGCAAAATAATTTTTTTAGTTGAAAATTCATGCATCTTGTCGAAAGTTTGACTTTTTTCGTAGAAAAGAAATCTACTTAGTTGAAAATTCAACTTTCAAGTTGAAAATTGAACTATTTGGTTGAAAATGTATCTATTTTGTTGAACAAAATTGTATTGTATTGTAATTGTATAATTGTATTGTTCTAACAACAAAATTATTTCCGTGGACATTCCTGTTTCGATTGGGCAATTGGACATGCTTCAAAGCATTTTTGGGTACTTAATGTAATTTTTATTATAATTTGCGACGATAAAATCAAGTTTTTGCTTCCTCATAGAGGAAGCTTTGTAATGGTAACATTTTCAAATTCATTTAATTAAACCTTTCTCAATTTATAAATGTCTAATACAATGTTCTGAGCAATTTTCCGGCTGTGTGTGTGTGGATGTTTTCGTGGATGTGTGTGTGTGGATGCTTATTTTCCTTTCTGATATCTTGAAACTGACCGGAGGGTTTCTCAAAATATTTATTGCATTTTTTTTTAGCACTCGATAATATTTTTAAAATTGGCTTTTTATGGTAAAACTTTTTCCTTCAACATAATTCAAAGTTGATGCGAGAATATAAAATATTCCTTGGTTGGGAAAAAATCGATTGACCTAGAATATTAATAAATTTTATTAAAGAGTTGGGAGGTTATGGTAATTTATATATTTTGAAAATCGGTTTTTTATAGTAAAACTTTTTCCTTTATCATAATTCAAAGTTGATGCAAGAATATAAAAGATTCCTTGGTTCGGAACAAATCGATTGACTTATAATATTAATACATTTTATTAAATAGTAGGAAAGTTATGGTAATTTATATATTTTGAAAATCGGTTTTGCATAGTAAAACTTTTTTCATTATTATAATTGAAAGTTGATGCAAGGACAGAATATATGTGTTGATTCGAGTCGAATCGATTGACCTTTAATATGAATACATTTTATTGAAGAGTAAGGAAGCTATGGTAATGCATAATATTTGAAAATACAGTTTTTTATAGCAAAACTTTTTCCTTCAATATAATTCAAAGTTGATGCAAGAATATTAAAAATTTCTTGTTTCGAAAAAAATCGATTGACCTATAATATTAATACATTTTATTGAAGAGTAGGGAAGTAATGGTAATTTATATGTTTTGAAAATCGTTTTTTATAGTAAAACTTTTTTTATTATCATAATTCAAAGTTGATGCAAGAATATTAAAAATTTCTTGTTTCGAAACAAATCGATTGACCTATAATATTAATACATTTTCTTAAAGAGTAGGGAAGTAATGGTAATTTATATGTTTTGAAAATCGTTTTTTATAGTAAAACTTTTTTCTTTAACATAATTCAAAGTTGATGCAAGAATATAAAAGATTCCTTGGTTCGAGGCAAATCGATTGACCTACGACATTAATACATTTGATTAAAAAGTATGGAAGTAATGGTAATTTATATGTTTTTAAAATCGTTTTTTAAAGTAAAACTTTTTTCATTATCATAATTCAAAGTTGATGCGAGAATAGAAAAGTTGTGTTAATTCAAGACGAATTGATTGACCCATAGCATTTATACATTTCATTGAAAAGTAAGGAAGTTATGGTGATGCATAATATTTGAAAATA
>CAKNYM010052705.1:323771-337923 GCA_932195095.1 Andricus curvator | reverse complement strand
CCCCCCCCCCTTGAGATGTTACGTAATTTAAGTACGGTCCTTAAGCGTTTCGTAGCCTTTTAAGATGGTAATCAAGTAAAACTCCCCTTTCCTGACTACTCCTCATTTATCCTACTACACCTCCTCTCAACCCTACTCGCTCCTTCCTTCATTCCCTACTTCCTCCTTCCACTTCCCAACACCACACTTTCCCTCACTTCTCCTCACCAATCCCTTCCTACTACCTCAGCCGTACTCCCCATCACTTCCTTACTACACGTCCCTTCACTTCCCCCCTCTTCTATGACCACCATCCCTTATTTTCTCCACTTCTCTTCTCTTTTTCTCCCTTAACTTCCCTAACATCTCCAACATCCCCTGCTTCCCTTCTCCTACTTCCACTCTTCTCACTGCCCCTACTTACAAGCCCCTTCCTTTCATTTACTTTCTCGACCCTCAGTTTTGGGGCTCCTAAAGGCAAGGCCGTGTTTCACCAGAAATTTCCTACACTTCTCTTCTCTTTTCCTCCCTTCACTTCAATGCTCCTCATTTTCCCTCTTAGACCTCCTCTCACTCCTACTCGCTCCTGCTCCCTTCTTTACTGCTCCCCTTCCACTTCCCAACACCTCACTTTTCCTCACTACCTCCCCTCACCCATCTCTTCCTACTTCCTCAGGCATACTCAACATCACTTCCCTACTACACGTCCTTTCACTTCTCTCTACTTCTATGATCTTCTCCACGCCTTATTTCCTCCACTTCTCTTCTCTTTTTCTCCCTTCACTTCACCAACGTCATACACTTTCCTTCTCCTACTTCCACTCTTCTCCCTTCTAATCACTTCCTTTCCCCGCAATTTCCTTACAATATGTACTTCCTCTCCCCGTCATTAAAAAAAGACTTCTAAAAAGCGTTTCGTAGCCTTCTAAGATGGTGAGCAAGTAAAACACCCCCTTCCTGACTACTCATTATTTATCCTAATACACCTCCTCTCAACCCTACATGCTGCTTCTTCCTTACTTCCCCCTTCCACTTGCCAACACCTCACTTTCCCTCACTTTTTGTCCTCACCCATCCCTTCCTACTTCCTCAGCCGTACTCCCCATCACTTCCTTACTACACGTCTCTTCACTTCCCCCAATTCTATGACCTCCATGCCTTATTTTCTCCACATCTCTTCTCTTTTGTCCCTCAACTTCTTCAACATCTCCAACATCCCCTGCTTCCCTCCTCCTACTTCCACTCTTTTCACTGACCCTACTTACCATCCCCTTTCTTTCATTTACTTCCTTTACCCTCAGTTTTGGGACTCCTGAAGACAAAGCCGTGTTTCACCAGAAATTGCTGAATAACCTGCGATGAATGGGCAGGTACTAGGTACACAGAGCTCAAGATCGAATACTTTCCAGACATACTTCGTGCAACTTTTTAGGAAAAGGATGAAACAGGATTAAAAGTAGAATTGCAGTCTCATCCAGAAATAAGGACTTTTCACTGATGAGTAACCTTTTGGATAGGATCCGATTTGGCATATCAGGGAGTGTGAGCTTTTCGAGTGCTTGGAATGATACTGAAATAATACTTGATATAGGAAACAGGAGGAAGATCGGACGGATTCTCCACCCTGTCGGCCCAGTGCGGATTAGCGGATAATCCGTACGGGAACGAGGAATTGTTGAGAGAAAAGCGGAAATGCTAATCTCTCGATGGGAGATTCACGGATACAGTAGTAGCTTCCAGGCGCGGAAGCGGAAGTCTTCTCTGCAGAATTTCCTCTCTCTTTCTCATCAACACCCTTCCCTTCCATCTTTGCACCCCTTTCGACTTTGTGTCTGTATGTGAACTTTAATCGCCACCGAGAATGCGCGAAAGAGAATGCAGCTGTATGTTGGCACATTTCCCCCAGTGACGTCTCTATAAACACGGACATCAGATGGACATCTCAAAGTACATAATTATAACTTCCCCCAACTTTTTAAACATTTGTCTCTCATAGTGTTTAGTATTTTTTTTCAATTTAAAAGTTATGTTGTTAAAAATAAGTAGTGCATGTAATAACTGAGGAACTCGGGGTCAAAAATAGATAAGAGTCAACATCTCAAATGGAGATAAAGTGGAAAAACATTTTGAAGCTTAATTTTTTATTATTTAATTAATTTTTTAATTATTTTATTTTATTTTTATTCAATATTTGTACCGTTAAAAGACGTAATTTTTATAAGGTGTTTTCTGTTAACCAACTAAATTTTTGTCGTGAATTTATTGAGAGTTTATCCAAGAACAACGTCAGACGTAGAATTTTCAACCAAGAAAAATAAATTTAAAAAAATGTAATAGTTGATATTTTGCCAAGAGAAGAATTTTAGTTTTAATCAAAAAAATTTGAGTTTAAAAAAAGACGGATTTTGAACAAAATAGTTGAGTTTTTGACGAAAACTCAGTCATGTTCAACCAAGCAGCTGCATTTTCAAACAAAAGATTCCATTTTTATGCAAAAATGTGATTTTTCAAATCAAAAAGTCAAATTTTCAATGAGAGTTTAATTTCGAATAAAGGGAGATTTTTAGTGAATGGAAAAAAAATTCCATCGAAAATGTTTGAATTTTCAAGCCAAAAAGAGGATTTTTGTACAAAACTGTTCAATTTACAACCATGTAATTGATGAATTTTCAACCAAGAAGACTATTTTTCTACCAAAAAGAAGAATTCTCAACAAAATGCATAAATCTTCAACCATATAGTTGAATTTTCAACCAAGAAGATTAATTTTTAATAAAATACATTTATTATCATAGCCATACCACGCTGAAAAAACCAGTTCTCGTCAGATCACTGAAGTTAAGCAGCGTTGGGCGCGGTTAGCACTTGGATGGGTGACCATTCGAGAAAACTGAGTGCTGTTGGCACATCGTGGGTGTGGTGAGCCCACACTTGTAGTTATTTACTACAAGTTATCAACCTAGAAACACTACCCGAATCGGGTAGTGTCACGCCTACCCCGAAAGGGAAATGGCTTAATGGTATATATATATATATATATATATATAGTTAAATTTTCAACCAATTTTCTACCAAATATTCAAATTATTAAGTTAAAAAAGATTTATTTTTAACGAAATATGTAAAATTATTTTTAAATTAAAAAAAAAGAATTTTCTACTAAAGAGTTAAAATTTTAATCAAATTGTTGAATTTTGAAGCAAAAAGATTTTTTTTTCTAAAAACGACGAAATCTCAACAAAAAACATAAATCTTCAACCAAATAGTTGAATTTTCAACTGAAGACAGATACATTTTCACCAAAAATGAAATAATTACATTTTCAGTTGAAGCAAACAAATTTGTAATAAAAAAAATGTACACTGAAAAGTTAAATTTTCTACCAAAGAAAATGAACTTTAAATTACAATAATAAATATCAGGGCAAAAAAAATTAACTTTCACCAAAATAGTTGATTTTTTAACCAGAAAGATAATTTTTCAATAAAATATATTTATTATCAACCGAATAGTAAATTTTTCAACCAATTTTCTACCAAATATTCAAATTTTCAAATTAAAGAAGATTCATTTTTAACCCAGAATTGAATAATTGAATTTTCAATGAAAAATTATTTTTAACTGGAAAAAAAAAATTTCCACGGAAGTGTCAAATTTTCAACCATATAATTGATGAATTTTCAACCAAAAAGACTATTTTTCTACCAGAAAGAAGAATTCTCAACAAAATACATAAATCTGCAACCATATAGTTGAATTTTCAATCAAGAAGATTAATTTTTAATAAAATACATTTATTATCAACCATATAGTTAAATTTTCAACCAATTTTCTACCAAATATTCAAATTATAAAGTTAAAAAAGATTTATTTTTAACGAAAAATAAAATAATTAAATTTTCCGTTGAAGCAAAAAATTTGTTAATAAAAAAAATGTACACTAAATAGTTAAATTTTTTACCAGAGAAATGAACTTTCAATTACAATAATGAATCTCAAGCCGAAAAAAATTAACTTTTATCAAAATAGTTGATTTTTTTAACAATAAGATGAGTTTTCAATAAAATACATGTATTTTCAACAAAATAGTTGCATTTTCAAGAAACTTACTACATTTTTCACCAAGTTGTTGAATTTTTAAACTAAGAAAGAATAATTTCTTACCCGAAATAAAATAGTTAAATTTTCATTAAAACAATAATTTTTCAATAAAAAAAAAATTTTCCACAAAACAATTAAATGTTCAATTGAAATAATAAATCTTTAGCCGAAAAATAGATGTTTACCCACGAAGTTCATTCTTCAAACAAAAAGATGAATTTTCTTCAAAATTCACGTATTTTCAATCAAATAGTTTAATTTTTAAACTAAAAAAGATCAATGTTTAACCCCATTTGGAACAGTTGAATTTTCAAAAAATTTTCTACCAAATATTTAAATTTTTAAATTGGAAAAGATTATTTTTTAACCCAGAATTGAATAGTTGAATTTTCAATGAAAAATTATTTTTAAATTAAAAAAAAAAATAATTTTCTACGTAAGAGTTAAATTTGTAATCAAATTGTCGAATTTTGAAGCAAAAAGATTAATTTTTTTCTAAAAACGACAAAATCTCAACAAAATACATAAATGTTTAACCAAATAGTTGAATTTTCAACCAACAAGATGATTTTGTACCAAAAAAGACCAATTTTTTAACAAAATACATAGATTTTGAACCAAATAGCTGAATTTTCAACTGAAGAAAGATATATTTTTACCAAAAATGAAATAATTAAATTTTCAGATGAAGCAAAAAAATGTTCAATAAAAAAAAGGGCCACTAAATACTTAAATTTTCTACTAAAGAAAATGAACTTTAAATTACAATAATAAATCTCTGGCCAAAAAAATTAACTTTTAGCAAAATAGTTGATTTTTTAAACAAAAAGATAATTTTTCAATAAAATACATTTATTTTCAACCGAATAGTTGAATTTCCAACCAATTTTCTACCAAATATTCAAATTTTCAAATTAAAGATGATTCATTTTTAACCCAGAATCGAATAGTTGAATTTTCAATAAAAATTTATTTTTACTTAAAAAGAAATTTTCGACGAAAGAGTAAAATTTTTAACCAAATTATTGATGAATTCTTGGACAAAAAGATTATTTTTCTACTAAAAAGACACATTCTCAACAAAATACATAAATCTTCAACTATATAGTTGAATTTTCAACCAAGAAGATTAATTTTCAATAAAATACATTTATTATCAACCATATAGTTGCATTTTCAACCAATTTTCTACCAAATATTCAAATTTTTAAATTAAAGAAGATTTATTTTGAACGAAAAATAAAATAATTGAATTTTCCGAATTTTCAATAAAATATATGTATTTTCAACAAAATAGTTGCGCTTTAAAAAAAACTTACTACATTTTTCACCGAGTTGTTGAATTTTTAAACTAAAGAAGAAGAATTTCTTACCCGAAATGAAATAGTTTAATTTTCATTAAAAAAAATAATATTACAATTAAAAAAAATGTTTCCACGAAACAATAAAATTTTCAATTAAAATAATAAATCTTTAGCTGAAAAATGGATTTTTACCCACGGAGTTCATTCTTCAAACAAAAAGATGAATTTTCTTCAAAATTCATGTATTTTCAATCAAATAGTTGAATTTTCAAACTAAAAAAGATTAATGTTTAACCCCATTTGGAACAGTTGGATTTTTATCAAAAAATTAATTTTCATTAGAAAAATGAATTAAAAAAAAAAGAAATCTAGAAAACAGTTGAATTTTCTACCAAATAGTTGAATTTTCGAGCGAAAAAAACGAATTTTTGACAAAACATTTGAATTTCCTTAAAAAATGTAATTTTTTAACCTAACTGTGGAATTTTTAACCATATACTTACATAGTTCAATTTTCGTTTAGAAAATCTAATTTAAACGAACAAAAAATAATTTTCAACCAAATAGTTCAATTTTCTACTAAGAGGATCAATTTCCTGTCAAAGAAGACGAATTTTCAGCATGCATCAATTCTCAACTGAAAAAGATAAATTTTCAATCAAAAATTAAATATTTCAATTTTCATTCAAAGAAATAAATTTTCAACAAGAATGATGAATTTTCGAGTGAAAAAATATCTATGAATTCACAGAACTTCAATTATACATTTTTTGTATAGGAATTTCTTGAAACCACGTTGTTTAATATTTTTTTATTGTAAAATAAAATATGTTTCTAGTGAAACGATATAAATTCGATCGAAATTCTGATGTATCATTTACAAATTTTTTTCACACGAAATCAAATTAAGAAATTGATAAAATCGAAGAGTTATTTCTCACGAATTCCACGAAAAATTTTGAAAAAGTAAGCGATTGTTATCATTAAACTTTATGGTAGTTACCTATTTATTTTTAGAATATATTTTTCTAATCTTTTTTAGCAAAGTACTATTTTTTTCAATTCCTTAATTTTATTCATCAATACACCTCATTGTACATAAACTTATTTATTTATCTTGAAAATTTTCTGTTAGTATCAAATATTTATTTAAAACGTTTGAAACACAAAAAAAATATTGTAGAAATAATGAAATATTGTTTTTAATAATTTCTTTCTGAAAAAACTTCAGATTGCCGGTCGGGTGCTTTCCCATTAAGCTACTAGAGACATCGAAAAAAGAAACTTTTTTCAGAAAATACACGCATTATTTTGCAAGGTGGTACATATCAAATTTTGCAAGAAATCTGTATTATTATCAGAGACTAACAGAAATTTTGAACGTCTTTTCAGACTAGATGGAAATATGAATTAAAAATTATTTTAATTAATTTTTTTCTGAAAAAAGATCTTCTCCTTTCGCGCCGCTGGGAATCGAACCACAGAACTTCCTATTGCCGGTCGTGTACTTTCCCATTAGGCTACTAGAGAGATGGAGAGAAGAAGCTTTTTTCAGAAAATAAGATTTCCAGCGGAGCGAAAGGAGATCTTTTTTCAGAAAAAAGTTAATTAAAATAATTTTTAAATCATATTTCCATCTGGTCTGAAAAGAAGTTAAAATTTCTCTTATTCCCTGATGATAATACAGATTCTTAAATGAAATATTGCTCATCAATTATATATTTTTATGAACTATTCATTTACATGATATATTATTTTTATTTCAACAAATGATGAGGTTCAAGTCAAAAGATTCTAGTTCTGTTCAATTAACATTATTTCTATATAGAATTTCGGATAGTAGGAGGTGTTGTAGCTCAGATGGTAGCGTGCTTGGGTTATTTTCTACGCGCTCGCAGAGAAATTTACCTAGGCGTAGAGGGTTCAAATCTTCACGGTCCTACATATTTTATTATTTAGTCAGTGTGTCATCAACAAATAAAATTACTATTACGTATTTCCTCATTTCCTCCAGCCTTTTAGTTTGAGGCATTGGAATTATAATATAATAATAATTTTTTTTTTTTAAATAATTTCATGTTTTTTTTTCCTCTAAATGATTTCTTTGGGTGCAGAAAGTTTTTAATTACAGTACTGTCATCGACATTCCTTGTAGTTGTGAGAAGGCACACAAATACAAAAGTAACGCGATTTTGACTTAATCCTCTTGCATTCTCACAGCACGATATTGTGCATCGATATAATCTGGAGATAATACTATACTGTAATTTCAGTTCTTTGATGCACCGGGAGATATTCGAAAGTCGCTAAGAGTAAATTCATTATTTCCAATTAATAAAAAATCTACAAGCTTTTATCAGCTTCTACACTGAAAAAATACTGAATCCGAGGAACTGAATTTCTTTGATTTATTTATTTATAATTATTATTAATATATAGGGTCTGCAAATTAGTTCGGTGCCTTCTAATGTCATGTAACTCTTGGTCAAATTTGAATTTTTTCCCGCCTTCAGGCAGTTTTAGAGGGAGATCCGTAAGTTTTAAAACACAATATATTAAGTGGCGGCCTTGCGGACTTATCCTTAAAAATCATTAGTAAATACACTGGTGTTCGGCAAGGAACATTTAAGAGACTGCATTCTTTTTGCATTCCAATAATTGAGAAAAAAATGCAGCTGAGGCGTTCGAAATGATTTGGTCACTTGGAGAGAAGTTGCAGTGACACATAAAACGTGTAAAAAGTGGCTCCAAAGATTTCAGAATGGTGATTTTTCAAAGGGAATGCAAAAAGAATGCAGTACCTCACATGCTCCTTGTCGGACGCCATTGTATTCACTAATTTATTTCTGAGGTTGAGTCCGCAGGGCCGCCACTTATTAGATTGTGTTTTGAAGTTTAAGGTTCACCCTTCAAAACAATGTTAGCACAATAAAATATTCAAGTTTGACCAAGAGTTACCAGACATCAAAGTAAAGGCATTAAATTAATTTGTAGACCTAATATTAAACACTGAAAAAATACTGAATCCAAGGAACTGCATTTATTTGCTTTATTAATTCATAATTATTATCAATATATCGGGTCTACAAATTAGTTCGGTGCCTTTTCTTCGATGTCATGTAACTCTTGGTAAAATTTGAATTCTGTTCCCGCCCTAAGGTAGTTTTAGAGGGGGAACGTTAGGTTTTAAACACACAATATATTAAGTGGCGGCGCTGCGGACTTATCCTCAAAAATCAATAGTAAATACAGTCATGCCTGACAAGGAACATTTAAAACACTGAATTTTTTTTACATTCCAATAATTGAGAATAAATTGCAGCTGAGGTGACCGCAAGGATTTGGTCACTTGAAAAGAAGGTGCGGTGACACATGAAACCCGTAAAAAGTGGTTTTAAAGATTTCAAAATTGTGATTTTTCAACAGGAATGCAAAGAGAATGCAGTGTCTCACATGCTCCTTGTCGGACGCCATTGTATTCACTAGTGATTTTTTAGGTTGAGTCCGCAGGGCCGCCACTTATTAGATTGTGTTTTGAAGTTTAAGGTTCGCCCTTCAAAACTACGTTAGGACAGAAAAATATCCAAGTTGGACCAAGAGTTAGAAGACATTAAAGTAAAGGCATTAAATTAATTTGTAGAACTAATATTGAACACTGAAAAAATACTGAATCCAAGGAACTGCATTTATTTGCTTTATTTATTCATAAGTATTATTAATATATAGGGTCTACAAATTAGTTCGGTGCCTTTTGATGCCATGTAACTCTTGGTCAAACTTGAATTTTTTCCCGCTCTAAGGCAGTTTTAGAGGGGGAACCTTAGTTTTTAAAATACAATATATTAAGTGGCGGCCCTGCGGACTTATCCTCAAAAATCATTAGTAAATAGAATGGTGTCCGACAGGGAACATTTAAGACACTGCATTTTTTTTGCATTCCAATAATTGAGAAAAAAATGCAGCTGAGGCGACCGAAATTATTTGGTCCGCCCTAAGAGAAGGTGTGGTGACACATAAAACGTGTAAAAAAAGGTTCCACAGATTTCAGAATGGTGATTTTTCAAAAGGAATGCAAAAAGAATGCAGTATCTCACATGCTCCTTGTCGGACGCCATTGTATTCACTAATTTATTTCTTAGGTTGAGTCCGCAGGGCCGCCATTTATTAGATTGTGTTTTGAAGTTTAAGGTTCGCCCTTAAAAACTGCGTTAGGACGGAAAAAAATTCAAGTTTGACCAAGAGTTACAAGAAATCAAAGTAAAGGCACCAAATTAATTTGTAGACCTGACATTAAACACTGAAAGAATACTGAATCCAAGGAACTGCATTTATTTGCTTTATTCATTCAGAATTATTATTAATAAATTGGGTCTACAAATTAGTTCGATGCCTTTACTTTGATGCCATGTAACTCTTGGTCAAACTTGAATTTTTTCGCGCTCTAGGGCAGTTTTAGAGGGGGAACCTTAAGTTTTAAAACACAATATATTAAGTGGCGGCCTTGCGGACTTATACTCAAAAATCAAACATTCTTTTTGCATTCCAATAATTGAGAAAAAATGCAGCTGAGGCGATCGAAATGATTTGGTCAGCCCTCTAAAAGAAGGTGCAGTGACACATAAAACGTGTAAAAAGTGGTTCCAAAGATTTCGGAATTGTGATTTTTCAAAAGGAATGCAAAAATAATGCAATGTCTCATACGCCATTGTATTCATCAGTGATTTTTTATGTTGAGTCCGCAGGGCCGCCACTTATTAGATTGTGCGTATTAGGATCACAGTAATAATTCGTCATATTAAAAACCCAAATATTTTTGTTACTAATAAATAGTTGGTAAAATTTAGCATCCAATTAAGAAAAACTTTTACTTCAGTCTATTGACTTTAATTTTTTTTAATTAAATATTTTCCTGATTTGAAGTCACATTTGACTTTTAGGTTGAAAAATAAATTTTCAACCAAGAAGCAGCAATTTTTCAAGGGAATAGTCAAATTTTGAATGAAAGAGATGAATTTTTTTCAAATTTTCAACTAAAAAAAAAGCTAGATTTACAACTAACAATGGAATAGTCAAATATTAAAAAATTAATTTTCAATCAGAAAAGAAACGAATTTAACTATTTGGTTGAGAATTAAATTTTTTAACTGAAAATTTAACTCTTCCACTTTTTATTATATATTTATCTTTGTTACTTAAAAATTCACCTTTTCGGTTCAAATTTTTTTTTCTCTGTTGAAAATTAAACTATTTGTTAAAAAAATCATGTGTTTTGTTAACATTTTTTTTTGTAGAAAATTAACCTTCTTGGTTGACGAATCAACTACTTGGTTGAAAGTGAAACTATTTTTTCAATTCAGTTTTCTTGTTGAAGATTCTTGATTTTATTTTAAAATGTTTTTGTTGAAAATTTTACTATTTTCTTGAAAATTTGTTTTCTCATAAAACATTACTTTTTTTCACTGAAAATTTAAATATTTTATTTTTGTCGGAAATTTAGGTTTCTTAGTTGAAAATTCATCCACTTTCTTGAAATTTCGTATTTTTTGGTACAAAATTAAGATTCTTGCCTGAAAATTGAACTACTTGGTTGAAACTTGAACTACCTTGTTAAAAATTTATTTTTCCAGCTGGAGATGCAACATTTTAGTTAGAAATTCGTCTCTTTGGTTGAAAATTGAACGATTTTGTTGAAATTTTTTTCTGGTGACGTATTAATTTTTTTAAATTGAAAATGTGACTATTGCATTTTTAGTTTGAAATTTATTATTTTTAATTGACACTTAAACTATTTCCTTGAAAATCTGTATCTTTTGGTAGAAAATTAATCTTCTTGGTTAAAAATTCATGTTTATGGTCGAAAATTTCACTATTTCGTTAAAAATGAATCTACTTTGTTGAAAATGAAACAATTTTTCTAAAAAAGGTATCCTATTTGAATGAAGAATCAAATGCTTAGTTGAAAATTCGTCTTTTTTGGTTCACTCCACCTGTTTTTAATTTAAAATAAAAATCGGTTTTGGTTAGAGTATCAACTATTACATTTTTCGTTGAGAATTCACCTCTTTTGGTTGCAAATCTAACTATTTTGTTGAAAAATCATTGTTTTTCGATAAACTTTTATTTTCAACTGAAAATTTATAAAAATCTAAAAATCCCAGTTCAAGATTTATCATTTTGGTTGAAAATTCAGCTCTTAAGTTGAAAATTAACTTTTTTGTTAAAAAATAATATTTCTGTTATGAAAATTTAACCATTTGATTTAAAATTCATATATTTTGTTAAAAATTTAGGTGCTTTGGTAGAAAGTCCGATTTTTTTTATTCAAAAGTAACTTTTTTGTTGAATATTCATCTCTCCGGCTTAAAAAATCAGCTCTCTTGTTCAAAAGTGTTCTTTTTGGTTTGAAAATTCATTTTTTTTCAATAAAAAAATTCATATTTTTTGGTTAAAAATATGGTACCGGAACAGAAAGTTTCCGTTATCGGTAACATAAAAATTACCGGTAATGACAAATACAAAATGCTCAGGAAAATTTTTTATTTTCTAGGTTTTATTTTAAAAGATTAATTTGATGTGTTGAGGATAGCCAATATGTCGAAAAACAATCTGAAAGTTTCAGGAGAATTCTATTTTTTTATTTTGCAGGATTTTGAAAAGTTTCATGAAAACCTTGATTTATAGCAAAAGATATTTAGAAAATTTAAAATGAATCGGAAATAATTCAAATATTGACAAAATTTCCATAAATTTAACATAAAAGTTAGATTGTTGAAGATTTTGAAAAAATAAGCCTGTTTAGTGTTTCAAATTGTTTCACGAGAAGATTTTTTTCCAAAAAATGAATTTTACCAGTACAATGAAAATTATTTTTTTTTAATTTTAAATGTTTTTATAAAATTTCGAAAAAAATGTAGAAGATTTTGAAGCAAAATTTTTAAATTTTGCAAGATTACAACATTTTAGGAAAAACTCAAGTTTGATTAGGAGATATTTGAGAGTTTTTAAAATATTAAAAATAATGTTTAACTCAAAAATATTTTTGAAAATTGAAAATGAAAGTAGATTTTTGAAGATTAGGAATATGAAATTGAGAAGCTTCTTGAGAATTTTAAAATATTTAAAGAGAATATTCCAATTTTCTTAAGCTTCTTGTGAACATTTTTAATGATTTTTTATTTTAAAAACTTAATTTTAAAAAAATTGAAAAGTTTTTGAAACATTTCAAAAGATTTCTGAATATGTCTAAAAAAATCTGAAATATTTTAAGGCAATTTTAAGAATTTTCAAACTTATTTCAAAAATTTTAGGAAAAATTCAAATTTTTTAAAAAGATATTTAGAAGTTAAAAAAAATTTTCAAAAAATAATTATATATTTGAGACAAATTGTAGATCATTCAAATATATGATAATAAAAATTTGATGCTTTCTAAGGATTTTGAAACCTTTCAAGATGAAAAAATTTTTTTTTGAGATTCGGGAAAATTTTAATTGATTTTTTTTATTTTTAAAAATCATTAATTGAATATTTAAAAAGCATTTGAAATATTTCAAAACATTAAAAAAAATTTGAAAGAAGCATCTGAAAAATGTTAAGGCAATTTTTTTAATTGTTTTGAATTGTGAACCAACGTAGGAAAAATTCGAATCATTTGAAAATTTATTTAGAGGGTTTAGAATTTTTTAGAAGATTTAAAAATAATTTAAAATTTGAAAAGAATGGAGAAAATTATTGCGAAATATCAATTTTGGGAGATGAAAAAAAAATCGAAGCTTTTTAGGAATTTTGAATGTTTTCAAGAAAACAAAAAGGCTGCGTCTAGTGGTCCTAAAAAATTAGCGGACAAATTAAAAAAGTTTTCGAGATTCCTGGGAAATTTTGAATGATTTTTTCATAAAAAAATTAGTTTTCAAAGAAAATTGCGAAAAAATGCTGAAAGATTTTAAGGCAGCGTTTTTAAATTTCATAATATTTTTTTAAATTGTAGGAATAATTTGAATTAGTTTAAAAGATGTTAAAAAATTCTTCTCTTTTTGTGAAAATTTAACTGCTTTTTGAAAAATTCATCAGCGTTGTTGAAAATTAATCTGCTTTGTTTAAGGATAAAAATTTTTTAATTGGAAAATTCGTCTTTTTTTGTGAGTTTAACTTTTCTTGATTTGATTGATAATTTGTCTTTTTGAATGAGTTCGACAGCCTTTGATTTAAAATGCAGATCTTTTTTTGTTCAAATATCAAGTTACGCATTACATTTTTTATTGGAAATCCAACTATTTCGTTTAAAATTAACTTTTTTCTTGAAATTTGATTTGACATATCTAAAAATCTTGAAAAAATCTTTTTTAAGTTTGTAAAAAATCTTAGGAAAATTATGTTTATATAACATTAAAAACAAATAAACATAAAAGATGAATAGGTTTTAGAAATTTTCATTTTGTATTAAAAATTGTTTTTTCCTAAAATGAAAAAAAACTACACGCGCTTATTAAAAAACTAATAACGCAAAAACTCATCAATGATTTTTCTAAAAAAAAAAATTATTTTTAAATTATATGAAAATGCGAAATACAGAAAAACTAGTAGCACCAATCGATGCTGCTAAAAAAGATTACTTAAATTCCATGGAGCAAAAAATTGTCCAATTCATCGATTTTTGAAATTTATTGCAGTTCAATTAATATAACTATTTTAATATTTCAAGCAGGAGAAAATTTAATGTATGTCTATATATAACTATTTTTCAAACCTCAAGAGCCTATTTGAAGAAAA
>CAKNYM010052705.1:286734-315075 GCA_932195095.1 Andricus curvator | reverse complement strand
TGTCATTCATTTATAGAAGCAGTGGCTTTACTAATCAAAGTTTTTTTATCATTTTACTTATTCACCATACTTTTGGTAATCGATACATTAATTTTTCAGATGAATAAATTAGATTTAAATCAAATCGAAATTCAAACAAACTAAATGCCAGGTGATCAACTTGATTCCAAAATTGGAACAAGATGATATGCAAACTTCTTATACAGATTTCGGATTTTATATTTTGTCAGAAAATTGGTCATCAAAATATTTTGTTCTTCAAGATTATGGACGCATTATATGAGCTAGTGGATGCTGGCTGGTTTGGTTGGTCATCCTCTTCGTTAGCAATCTTTGACAATTGAACCTGCTCACGAAATCGTTTTATCTTCTGATGCTTGTGGATTTTTTTTATAGAAGCAGTGGCTCTACTAATCAAAGTTATCTCATTTTATTCAGTCAGTTATTAGAAAAGCATGTATAGTATACCTCTCTAAACATTTGTATTCAATACTGTAATCAGATAAATAAATTAAATTTAGATCAAACCGAAATTCAAACAAATTAAATGCCAGCTGATTATTTTGATCCCGAAAGTGGAACAAAACGATATGCAACCCTTTTATATAGATTTTGGCTTTTTATTCAATTAGAAAATTGGGCATCAGAATGATCCGATCTTTAAGATTATGGACGTATTGGAAGAGCTAGTAGATGCTGGCTAGTTTGGTTGGTCATCCTCTTGGTTGGCTATGTTTGACGGTCGAATCTGATCAAATCTGATCTAATCAAAGTTGTTCTATCATTTTATTTATTCACTCATTTATTGAAAAATTATGTATTGTATTTGTTACTACACTTTTGGTAATCAATACTATAATTATTCAGATGAATCAATCATATTCAGATAAAATTAAAATACAAAAATTTGAGTATTTCTAGTTAACATTCATCTCATCAGGAGAAAATTGAAGTATTTTTGGTTAAAAGTTAATTATCATTGGTTGCAAAGTCTACTATTATATTTGTTGATAATTAAATTTTTGTTACAAATTCGACTATATTAGTAGAAAATGCAACTGTCTGTTTGAAAATTAACCTGTTTTGGTTAAGCATTCAAAATATTTGGTGTAAAATTCGTCTTTTTTTGTTAAATTCAACTGTTTTTTTATTTTAAATTGATATCTCTTTTGTTTTGAATATAAACTTTTACATTTTTCTTCGAGAACTTATTTTTTTTTATTGAAAATTAAATTTTTTGGTTGGAACTTGTCTCCATTGTTGAAAATCCATTTTTTTGGTTGAAGATTCACCATTTTCAAAGTTTAACAATATTTTGTTGACAATTTGTTTTTCTTTTGGTCAAACATTAACTTTTTAACTGGAAAATTAACCATTCCACTTTTAGTTAAAAATTGACCCTTTTCAGTTGAAGATTCAAATATTGGGTAACAATTCAACTGATTTGTTGTATGTTAAACTCCTTTATCAAAAATTAATTTTTTTTAAATGCAAAATTTGACTATTTGGTTGAAAAGTCATTTTGTTGTTGGAAATAATTATGATAACTAACAATTTAACTATTTCATTTTCGTTTGAAATTTTCCTTTTTATTTAAAAATTCTATTAATTAGTTGCACTTTTTTTCAGTTTAAAAAGTCAACACTTTTCTATTATTAGTCGCAGATTAGTCGTGACCGATATGATATTCATAAATTTTGAATTTTCAACTGAAAAGCATCAATTTTCAAGCAAGTAGTTCGATTCTAAAACAATGAAGATAAAACTTCTACAAAAGGGATGAATCTTCAAACCAAAAAGACGCATATTTGCAAAAAAAAGGTGAATTTTTAACGAAGTAACTAAATTTTTAAACAAAAAGAATAATCTTTAAAGACAATTTTTGAATTTTCAGCAAAGTATTTAATGTTTTAACTAAATAGTAACTTATTCAATCAAAGACATTTAATTACAAACAAAATAGATATTTTTTAAACCAAAAAAAACGCATATTTTTAACAAAAGAGTTGAATTTTGACCAAATAATTGAATTTTGAAACAAAACTAATTATCTTACAAGACAATTGTTGAATTTTTAACAAAGTTATTCAAGTAATATCCAAATAGTAACATTTTTGACCAAAAATATTTAATTGTTACCAAAAGAGATGAATCTTCAACTAAAATGCTAAATCATCAATTGGCAAAGTTCAATTTTCAATTAAAAATAATTTCTACATTCAAAAAACAAATTTTTAACAAAATAGATAAATTTTTAGCCAAATAGATGATTTTTCAACTGCAATGATGAATGTTGAAGCAAAAAAATTAATTTCTAACGAAATAGTTCAACATTTAACACTGCTGTTGAATTTTTAACAGAAGAGATTATATTTCAACCAGAAAGATTAATTTTTAACAAAAAATATGAATTTTCAGCAAAGTGAAGGCATTTTCAACCAAATAGTTCAGTTTTCAACTAGAAAAGATCAATTTTCAGCCAAATAGTTGAATTTGCAATAAAAAAAATGAATTGAAATTTAAACACTGAGAGTTTGAAATTCTTTGAATTATGTTCAAATTGTCTATTGAAAAAATTACTGTGAAAAGAAAAATCTCGAAATTTTGTATCCAAGAAAAATATTTTTTTAGGTAAAACATCATTTCTTCGACATTCAATCAAAAAACTTTTCTTAAGGATACTACCTCTTAATTTTTGGTTGACATCACACCATAATTCAACCTTTCTGAAGGCTTCGGGACCATTTTTCTTTCCTCTTTTTTATTTTTGTGCTAAAAAACAAATTTTTTTTTTCGTGTTTTAAGGAATTGCAATAGGAGCATTTTGTGGTGTGTGTCCAAATTTGATCGTTGAATTCTTGTTTTATTTCCAGGAATTCTATACATTAAAAGATGAATTCTCAACGAAAAATTTAATAGTTGATGTTCCAAGCAAACCAATATTTTCATTCTTAATTGAAAATAGGTGATTTTTTGACAAAAATGGAATAGCTAATTATTCAGTTAAAAAAAAAAGAATTATCAACAAAAATCGAGTTTTCAACAAAGTATTTAAACTTTTTAACAAAGAGATACAAATTCAAATTAAAATAGTAAATTTTCAAGAAAAAAATGAATTTTTATCAAAAGAGTTCAACTTTTAACCGTATAATTGAATGTTTAACCAAGAAGGAAAATTGTCAAATCAGAAGATAAATTTGCATACAAAAGTTTCTTTCAACAAAATACATGAATTTTCGAAAAAATAGCTGAATTTTTAACTGAAAATAATCTATTTTGAACCAAATGGTTAAACTTCCAACTGAAAAAAAATCATTTTTCAAACCAGAAATGGAATCATTAAATTTTCAGTTATTAAAAACCTAAATTTCGGCCAAAAAAA
Source organism: Andricus curvator (assembly GCA_932195095.1). Taxonomy (NCBI): domain Eukaryota; kingdom Metazoa; phylum Arthropoda; class Insecta; order Hymenoptera; family Cynipidae; genus Andricus; species Andricus curvator. The sequence goes on along the minus strand of CAKNYM010052705.1, from coordinate 311,693 downwards.
AACGAATTTTCAAAAAATAGTTCAATTTTCAGCCTGTTTGGCTGGTTAATCTTCAAGAAAAATTGAATTTTTAACAAAATAGTTCAACTCTTAACACTACAGATGAATGTTTAACAAAAGAGATAATATTTTTAACAGAATGATCAATTATTATTTAACAAAAAATACGAACTTTCAGCAAAGTACATGAATTTTCAACCAAATCGTTTAGTTTTTAACTAGAAAAGATCAACTTTCTGCCAAATATTTGAATTTAAAATAAAAAAAGATAAATTCTCAATGAAAAATTCAATACTTGATAAAAATCAATCAAAAGATTCAACAAAAATGAGAAATTTTCAAACAAGAAAAATGAATGTCTAGCAAAAAAGTTAAGCTTTCAAACAAAGAGATAATTTTTCAACTAAAATGATTGATCTTTAACTGGAAAATTAGTTTTTAACCAGGAGTTTGACTTTCAACAAAGGAGTCGAATTTTCAATCCAAAAAGATAAATTTCCAACGAAACAGTCGAAAAAATCAACTTTTCGTTATTCATTCAATCCCCTTATCAAGGCAACACAAACTAAAGATTGATAAAGACTTCCAAAAGATAATAACTAATGAGAAAAATAAAAACTAGATGTGAATTCGATCTAAAGTGTTTCCCCTTTGTTTGTATTTATAATTATATGGTGCTCATTTCACGAGAACTTTGCTTCCCGTTAGCAAATGTATTTGCTTCCTCATAGAGAAAGAAATAGTTACTTTTTTCAATGATAGACAAACCAAAACCTTCATTTTTATCAATTTCAAAATAGAAATTTACAAAAAATACACAATTACAAAATAATACAAACAATTTTTTAAATACAAAGACAAATCAGACAAATCAAATTTTATATTCAAAATTATAATTTTTCGAGCTGGAAAAGGGAAGGGAAAAGTTCTGTCGCACCCTATCCCTTCCCCAGCTTCATGATTTCTTTACAAAAATTGTCAGGATTATTCTTTTTGAAAATTTATGATCAAAAAGTCCTTTCTATTTATGCATCAACTTTGAATTATGTCGACGAAAAAAGTTTTTCTGTTTTAAACAGATGATTCGAATATTATAAATGAGCATAACTTCCTTAATCTTCAATAAAGTGTATTAATATTATAGATCAATTGATTTGCCTCGAATCAAGGAATCTTTTCCGTTCTTGCATCAATTTTGAATTATGTAAGTGAAAAAAGTTTTACTATAAAAAACCGTGTTTTCAAATATTATGCATTGCCATAGCTTCCTAGCTCTTTAATAAAGTGAATCAATGTCAATAGATTCGTCTTGAATCATCACAACTTTTCTATTCTCGCATCAACTTTAAATTATGAGAATGAGAAAAATTTTATTATAAAAATCGATTTTAAAAATATATAAATTACCATAACTTCCCTACTCTTTGATAAAATGTAATAATATTGCAGTTCAATCGATTCGTGTCGAACCAGGAAATCTTTTAAATTCTTGCATCAACTTTGAATTATACTGAAGAGAACAGTTTTACTATAAAAAAAAGTGTTTTCAAACATTATGCATTACCATAGCTTCCTTACTCTTCAATGAAATGTATTAATATTATGGGTCAATCGATTCGTCTCGAATCAACACATCTTTTATGTTCTTGCATCAACTTTGAATTATGTTAATGAAAAAAGTTTCACTATGAAAAACCAATTTTCAAAATATATAAATAACCATAACTTCCCTACTTTTCAATAAAATGTATTAATATTGTAGGTCAATCGATTCATCTCGAACTAAGGAATCTTTTATATTTTTGCATCAACTTTGAATTATGTTAATCAAAAAAGTTTTACTATAAAAAACCGATTTTAAAAAAAATTATCAAGTGCTAAAAAAAATGCAACGCATATTTTTAGAATTGCTTCGGTCAGTTTTAAAATATTAGTGGGGGAAATAAACCCACCAAATTTCATTAATTTATCTGCAACCGTTTTCAAGTTATCGTGTTCACAAAAAAGTGTGACATCCACACCTCCACACACACACACACACACACAAACATCCGCACACGCAAACAACAGGACAATTGCTCAGAACATTGTATTAGACATTTTTAAATCGAGGAAGGTTCAATTAAATTAATTAAAAAATTTTGGAAAATGTTACCATTACAAAGCTTCCTCTATGAGGAAGCAAAAATTAATGCTTGATAAAAATTCAATCAAAAGATTAACAAAAATGTTAATTTACAACAAGAAAAAAGAATTTCTATCAAAGAAGTTTAATTATCAAACAAAGAGATAATTTTGCAACTGAAATAATTAATCTTTAACTGAAAAATTACTTTTTAACCAGGGTTGACTTTCAACAAAGGAGTTGCATTTTCAACCCAAAAAAATAAATTTTCAAAAAAACAATCGAAAAAATCAACTTTTCAGTATTCATTCAATCCCCTTATCAAGGCAACACAAACTCAAGATTGAGAAAGATTTCCATCAGATCATAACTAATGAGAAAACTAAAAAAATTATTGCCTTCTCATAAGGGTAGCTTTGTAATGGTAACATTTTCCAAAAATTTTAAATTCATATAATCAAACCTTCCTCAATTTAAAAATGTCTAATACAATGTTCTAAGCAATCGTCCGGATATGTGTGTGAATGTGTGTGTGGGTGTGGCCCTGTGTGAGGATGTCACACTTTTTTGTGAACACAATCACTTGAAAACGGTTGCAGATAAATTGATGAAATTTGGAGGGCTTATTTTCACCACCAATATCTTGAAACTGACTAAAGGATTTCGAAAAATATACATTGCATTTTTTTTAAAACTCAATAATATTTTAAAAATCGGTTTTTTTACAGTATAACTTTTTTCATTAGGATAATTCAAAGTTGATGCAAGAATATAAAAGATTCATTGGTTCGAGACGAATCGATTGACCTATAATATTACTACATTTTGTTGAAGAGTAAGGAAGTTATTGTCATTTATATTATATTCAAAATCGATTTCTATAGTAAGGTTTTTTAATTTTCATAATTTAAAGTTGATGCGAGTATAGAAAATATGTGTTGGTTTGAGACAAATCGATTAACCAATAATATCAATACATTTTATTAAAGAGTAAGGAACCTATGGTGATGCATAATATTTGAAAATACGGTTTTTATAGTAAAACTTTTTTCTTTCAACATAATTCAAAGTTGATGAAAGAGCAGAAAAGATGTGTTGATTCGAGATGAATCGACTAACCTATAATATCAATACATTTTATTGAAGAGTAAGGAATATATGATCATGCATAATATTTCAAAACACGGTTTTATAGTAAAACTTTTTTCATTAGCATAATTCAAAGTTGATGCAGAAATATAAAAGATTCCTTGGTTCGAGACGAATCAATTGACCTGCAATATTAATACATTTTATTAAAGAGTAGGGAAGTCATGGTTATTTATATATTTTTAAAATCGATTTTTATAGTAAAAATTTTCTCATTCTCATAATTTAAAGTTGATGCGAGAATATAAAAGTTTTGTTGATTCAAGAAGAATCGATTGACCTATAACAATGATACATTTCATTGAAAATTAAGGAAGCTATGGTAATGCATAATATTTGAAAACACGGTTTTTTATAGTAAAACTTTTTTCATTTATATAATTCAAAATTGATGCAAGAACGGAAAAGATTCCTTGTTTCAAAGCAAATCGATTCAAATGTAATATTAATACACTTCATTGAATATGAAGGAAGTTATGCTCATTTATAATATTTTGATCATCTGTTTCAAACAGAAAAACTTTTTTCATCGACATAATTCAAAGTTGATGCATGAATAGAAAATACATACTTTTTTTGTAAAGAAAGCATAAAGCTGGGAAAGGGATAGGGTGCGACAGAACTTTTTCCTTCACTTTTCCAGCTCGAAAAATTATAATTCCAAATAGGAAATTTGAGTTGTATGATTTTTCTTTGTATTAAAAAAATTGTTTGTATTATTTTGTAATTTTGTAGTTTTTGTAAGTTTCTATTTTTAAGTTGATCAAAATGAAGCCTTTGGTTTGTCTATTTTCGAAAAAAATAACTAATGCTTCCTCTATGAGGAAGCAAATACATTTTCTAACGGGAAGCAAAGTTCTCGTGAAATGAGCACCATATAATTATGAATACAAACCAAGTGGAAACACTCGAGATCGAATTCACAGCTAGTTTAAAAAAGTCTCATTTGATGAAATAAATCTTGAAGGAAAAATGGAAGGGAGAAATGGTAACGATTAAGCGATAATGTATTGTTACAAGGTATTGAAAATCTGGAGAGAAAAAAATGAGTGCGGGCAATCTCGATTTGCATAGCATGTCACGCTTTCCGTTTCGGTACCAGGACGCCATTACCTTTTCCATGAAATATCGCCGCATCTACACGCTCGACCTTTTCGAGGGTAGTTTTACATTTGATTTCTCATGCCCGCCTTCTACCTACGTCACTGGTGTACGTAGGTACTTTTCCGTATACGAGAGTGTATATATTACCTACGTACTTGTACGGACACCAGAGACGCGTTATTATTGGATTACATTTTTAATCCGCCTCTCGGCCACCCTACCACCCCCTTTCTGTTCGTCCTAGCCGTCGACCGCCATCCCCGCGGCGTATCCTCTATACTTTCGTATTCCGGATGAAATTACTATGCAGGAGATTTCATTTGTTATATATGCGCGCCCGCGCGCCGCTACAAACGAGCACATTTTCGCTTAGGTTAATCGAATTACCGGGCGAGCTATGCATTTTGAATAGACGCCACCTTTTCTCGTCCGGCCGGCTTATCGATACTTTCCACTCTTCCTTGATTTTTCCAAAAAACAAGTGAATTAATTTATATTATAGTTAAGGCGATGGCAATTCAAACTTAGGACTATTATTTCGCTGGGATCGTCTAGATTCTGATAAAAGTCACCGGTTAAAGATTTTTCTTACCGACACTGACAATTTTCGAGGGTTTGTGTCTCTGCTAAATTGGTTTGAGTTTATACTTATATTTAAGGGTTTCGTAGCCTCGGACAGAAAGCTTTATATTTTCCGTCAGATGTGCATTAGGGTGGTCAAAAAAAAAAATAGTTTTTAATTTTTATGAATAACGCTCAGAAATTTGTTCGAATCCACAAAAAAATTGATCAATTTTTCTTTTATTGAAAAAAATGATATTCAGAGGTATTGCGCTAACACGTATTTTTCATAAGAAAAAAAAACGTTTTCATAAATTTTATTCAGAATCGTGAATATTAGCTGAATCGAGTTGAAACTCAAAATTTCTCTTCACAATTACCCATAAAATATAATTAAAATATTTCTTTTCAAATATCACCCCCAGAAGTCCGTCTTATAGGGTCCCAAAAAAACCCTATGAGTGAAAAAATGGGTTTTGCTAGTTTTTAGCGCTAATTATGATTTTTTTTGCCTTTTTTGAACTGCCAGTTGTTTCTAATATACAAAATACTACTTTATACTGAAAATAAGATGTTTCAATAAATTGTTTAAACAATTTATTAGTGTTTTTAGCAATTTTATCTTAGAATGGAGATAGAAAGTCGCGGTTTTTTCAAAAAATTTGAATTTTTGTCTAATTTTCAAATCATTAATTTTTAATTTTCAATTCATTTCTGTTAACAAAATAATTGTTCAAATAATTCATTATTATTATTAATAATATTATCTTAGATTGATGCTAGAAGATTGTAGTTTTTTCTGAAATTTGCAACTTTTTGGTCACTTTTCACTTGGTGTGATTTAAATAATTAATTAAAGTTAACAAAACTATTTGTGTGAACAATTTATTATTATTTTTAATAATATTTAATTTAAATAATGCCAGAAAGTTGCGATTTTTTCTGAAATTCACTACTATTTGTCTACTTTTCACATTGGGTGAATTAATGATTGATTCAATTCAGCAAAAATAATTATTTTCAACAAATTATTATTGTTTATAATTATCTTCTTCATTAATGCTAAAAAGTTGCGGTTTTTTCTGAACTCCTAAACTTTTTGTCCACTTTTCACTTGTGAGGTAATAATTAATGTAAGTTAACATACATGCTCATTTAAACAATTGATTATTGTTTAAAACTATATTCTCTTAGAGTAATGCTAGAAAGTTGCTTCTTTCTCAAATCTTCAGTTTTGTTTTGACTTTTTAGTTATGAACAAATAATAAGTAAACCTCAACAAGAATCATTTTTTGAATAGCATTTTATTTTTTGAGTGAATTATTTTTGCTCTTTTCTCAATGTTTAGAAAAATCAATTTAAACAAAAAAGCTATCTTACACAAGAGACAAAAACAAAGAATGGAATAATTAGAAGTAGGTTGAAGAACTAGGTGTGTAAATGACTTGTAAAAGTTTTGTTTTAAATTACAACAAGAAGTTTATTGCAAAGCGTCAAAGAAATATTTTAAATTAAATATATTTTGATATCAGCCCCCTTAAGCAAAATATATTCACAAAAAAGAAAGAGATTGTTCAAAACATGTTTCTCTCTAATGTTTATTTATCATCTCTTCATAACTAAAAAGGCAAAGCAAAGTTAAACATTTTAGAAGAAACCACAACTTTCTAGCACTTATCAAAGATAAAATATTTATAAACAATAAATTGTTTAAACAACTATTTTCATTAAATTGCATTAATTATTACCTCACTTAGTGGGAACTGGGCGAAAAGTGAAAAATTTCAGAAAGAAACCGCGACTATCTGGCATTAATATAGATGAAGATAGTTATTAACAATAATAATTTGTTTCAACAATTATTTTTGCTATATTAAATCAAATATTAACTCCCTCCAAGTGAAAAGTGAACAAGGAGCTGAAAATTTTCGAAAATGCCGCAATTTCTAGCATTATTCAAAGATAATGTTATTGACAATAATGATAAATTGTTTAAACAATCATGTTTGTTAACGGTAATAAACTCATCCCTCTCTTTAAGTAAACATTGGACAAAAAGTGGAAATTTTCTTTAAAAACCGCGACTTTCTATCTCCATTCAAAGAAAAAATTGCTAAAACAATAATAAATTGTTTGAACAGTTTATGTGAACATCTAATTATTAGTATAAAGTAGTGTGTTATATATCAGAAACGATTCGCATTGGAAAAAACCGTAAAAAATCATAATTAGCGCTAAAAACTCGCAAACCCCATTTTTTCACTCATGGGGTTTTGTTGGGACCCTATGAAACAGACTTATGGGGTTGATATTTGAAAATTCATATTTTATTCGTATTCTATGGCTAATTCTCAAGAGAATGTTGAGTTTCAACTCGATTCAGCTGATATTAAGGATTCTGAATAAAATGTAGAAAAATCTCTTTTTTCTAATGGGAAATATGTGTTAAATTTTATGGGGCTTGCGCCACCTCTAAATATAATTATTTTTCAGAAAAAAAAGGATTTATTTTTTTCGTGGTACTTTTATCAAGGAGGGGAAGTGAGTTCAAGTGAAGGAAAATGTGTGGTGGTGAAGTTAGGGAGAATAATGGCTGGAACAGTAGGAGGAGTGAGGGGAAATAAGGGGAGAAGTAGAGCATATAGGGGAAAATCAAAGGACAGGAGGCGGAAGTAAGAAAAACGAGGAGAAATGAGAATAGGGAAAGTAGATAAAGTGAAGGGAAATAAGGGAGGGTCAAGCGGAGGGCGATAACTGGAGAGGAGGTAGAAAAATTGAAGGGGAATATGTGGAGAGAAAGTAGAGAAAATAATGGAAAGTGAGGGAAGAGAAAGCAGTCGAAATTATCAGAAATAGGAGAGCAAAAGAAGTGGAAATGAGGAAAAGGGAAGTATGAAGAGATAGATGAGATAAGAAGGGAATAAGGGGGAAGGGTAGGTGAGAGGAAATTAGTGGAGAAGCAGTGAAGGAAAATTATGAAAGAGACATCAGAAAAATAGGGGAAACTAGGGGATGGGATGTGGGAGGTGGGAGAAATTAGAGAAGTGAGTGAAGGGCAAGTGGGAGGAGTGAAGTTCAATCGAAGGAAGAAGAGTTATATAATTGAGAGGAAATGTAAGGTTGGAGACGCTCGTAGTGAGGGAAAATAAGGGGAAAGGAAATATGTGCAGTAGGGGTAATGGCGGGAAACTGGAGCAGGCAAGTAGAGAATAAAGGAAGAGGAAGAAGGGGGAAATTATGAGAAATAGGGAAGCAAAATTAGTGGAAATTATGAAAGGAGAAGTAGGGGAAGTGAGGGAAAATAAAAATTGTAGAAGTTTGACGAGTGAAGTGAAATGAGTAGAGGAGAAGTGAGGGAAAATAAGAAGGGAGTGAGAGTGCAGGGAAAGTAAGGAGTAAAGGGAAATTATAGAAGAGAAATTAAGAAAAGTGGCGGAGAGGATGTGAGGACAATGAGTAGAGGGGAAGTAGGGAAAATGAGAGCACATTATGGGAGAGAAGTTAGGGGAAATGAGTGTAGAGGAAATTAAGGAAGGAAAGTAAACGAAGTAATGTAGAATACTGGTACGGGAATTAAGGGAAATAATCGTAAAAAAGTAGGCAAAGTGCAGTGGAGTGAAGGGTGGAGGTACATGTGATTCGGAAAAGTATTGAAAGTGAGAGTGGATGATGGTGGGGGTAGGAGAAGTAATGGGAAGTGAGAAAAAATAAAAAAAGTAGAAGTTTGAAGTGTGAGGAGGAATGAGTAGGTGAGAAGTGAGGAAAAATAAGAAGGTAGTGAGAGGTAGGGAAAGTAAGGAGTAAAGGCAAAATTAGGGGAAATATGTTGAGAGAAAATAAAGGCAATGAGTAAAGGGGAAGTAGGGAATGTGAGGGTGAATCATGGGAGGAACGTGAAGGGAAATGAAGACTTTTGAAATATTTAAAAAGAATAAAAGATGTTCTCAACATTCCTGAGAATGTTATAAGTCATTTTCTTTTTTTGAAAAATGAAATTTCTAATAGTTTCTGAAAATATACAGAGAAAATCTCAAAGATTTCAATGCAATTTTTTTAATTTTAAAAGAGGTTTAATAAATGTTAGGGAAAATTCGAATCATTTTAAATTATATTAGGAAGTTATAAAAAAATGCCAAAAATTAATTTAAATTTTGAAAAGATTTCAACAAATTTAAAATAAGACCTACTTTTTCAAAGATTTCGAAATAATTTTAATGATATTTCATTTTGAAAACTTCATTATAAGAGAAAATTTAGAAAATAAAAAAAGATTTTTAAATATTTTAAAAGATTACCAAAATTGTAAAAAAAATTGTTAAAGATTATAACACAATTTTTTATAATATAATAAGGGATATATAAATATATATAATAATAACATATTAATAATAATAATTTAAAATGATTATTATTATAATTTATTTATATTATATTATATGTTGATAAATATTATGAATTTTTTTGTGTTGTGATTTGATAATAACAACAATAAAAAAGACGAAAGAAATAAAAAAAGAGAAGGAAGGGGATTTGGTTGGATTGTCTTCTCATTTTTCTTTCCTCTTTTTTATTTTTGTTCGAAGAAATTTTTTTTTTTAATGACAATCGAAGCATTTTATGGTTGTCCAAATTTGTTCGATAGATTCTTGTTTTCATTTTCAGGAATTCTATAAATTAACTTGAGTATTGGACGTTAGGTAGGATTTTGAATTTTATTTTAATCTAATTTAAAATTCTAAAATTTTTATTATTTTAGTTAAAAATTTATACCTTTGCTTGAAAGTGTAACTATTTTCTTGAAAATTCATCTGTTGTAATCAAGGATTACACAATTTGATTGAAAACTCGTCTTTTTTGGATGAATTCAACTCTTTTTGATTTAAAATACAAATATTTTTTGATTGAATATTCATCAGTTTCGTTTAAAAGTAATATTTCTGGTTTATTATTGGAAATTCATTTATGATAAATTTATTAAATTATGTTATTGGAAATTTGTCTTTTTTTAGATAAATATTTCATCTTTTTTTTTTGCTAATTATAGAACTGGTTAAAATTTCATATTTTTTGGTTGAAAATACAATTGGTTGAAAATTAATCTTCTTTTGGTTTAGGATTCAATTTTTTTTTAATTTCAAATAAAAAACTAATTGGCAATATCAGGAAAATTATATTTATAAAACCCTTAAAACAAGTAGACAGATAAACTTAAAAAATAAATAGTTATTGAAAATTTATATTTTCTATTAGAAATTTATTGTTAAGTGTGATATCATATTAGTTTGAAAGAGTATTAATACTTCAAATTTTCAGAAAAATATATAGTAAAAATGATTTGAATGTTTAAATGAAAATAATATTTTGATGTTTTTGATGTTGCAAACTGTTTAATTAATTATTATAGCTGATGAATTTTGTTCACAATAGTAAATTACATAAAAATTGAATTTAAATTGTTTTTAACTTTAGTAACATAAATTATGTACTCCAAGGTTATGTAATTGAATATTGACTATTATTTTTATAAGAAAGATTTATTTTTGGTTTAAAATACCTCTATTACAATTATATACTTTTTTGAAATTTGTGGGTGATGTTGTGAAATGAGTATCTGAATTCAATTTTCACAATTATGTATACAGATATTTTAATTTTTTTTTGAATTAATTTAAAAGGTTATTAATTAATTAAATGTATAGAAATCAAATTTCAAATTTAAAGAAACATATAATGTAAACATTATTAAAATGTTTCAATGAAAATAATTGTGCAATGATTTTTATGTTGTTGACTGATTAATTAATTATTAACTTATATAATTGATATATAATTGAATAATGGATGTAATTTGTGTAATAAAAGTTACATTTTATTTAAAATCCTACTATTCCAATGACATGATTTTTCAATCGTTTTCATGCTGTGAAATGAGTATCTGAATTTAATTTCCAGAATTATATGTAAATATGGTTTAATTTTTGTGAAAGAAGTATAAAAGGTTTCTAATTCGAAATTTCGAAATGAAAGTGAAAATTTAAAAGGATTTAAAGTAAAAACGATGTGAATATTTGAATGAAAATTATAGTTTAATGCTTTTGATGTCGTGAACGGATTAATTGATGATTAGCTGATTTTTTTCAACTATATTAAGTTATTTAAAGATTGAATTTAAATTTTTTGTATTAAGTGACAGAAATTGATTATTTATTTTAAGGTTATGTAATTGAATATTGGCCATAATTTGTATAATGAAAGTTTATTTATGTTTTAAATACCTCTATTACAATTATATACTTCTTTGAAATTTGTTTGTGATGTTGTGAAATGAGTATCTGAATTCAATTTTCAAAATTATTAATCCAGATATTTTTTTTTTTTTTAAATCAATTTAAAAGGTTATTAATAAATTAAATGTATAGAAATCAAATTTCTAATTTAAAGAAACATATAATGTAAACATTATTAGAATATTTCAATGGAAATAATTGTGTAATGCTTTTTATGTTGTTGCATAATTATTTAATTATTAACTTATATAATTGATATATAATTGAATAATGGATATAATTTGTGTAATAAAAGTTAAATTTTATTTAAAATATCCCTATTCCAATGACATGATTTTTCAATCGTTTTCATATTGTGAAATGAGTATCTGAATTTAATTATCAAAATTATATGTAAATATGGTTTAATTTTTGTGGAAGAAGTATAAAAGGTTTCTAATGAGTCGAAATTTCGGAAATGAAAATGAAAATTTAAAACATATTCAAAGTAAAAATGATATGAATGTTTGAATGAAAATTATAGTTTAATGTTTTTTATGTCGTGAACAGATTAATTGATTATTAGCTGATTCTTTTTTTTTCAACTATATTAAGTTATTTAAAGATTTAATTTTAATTTTTTTCTATCAAGTGACAGAAATTGATTATTTATTTTAAGGTTATGCAATTGAATATTGGCTATAATTTGTATGATGAAAGTTTATTTATGTTTAAAATACCTCTATTCCAATTATGTAATTTTTTTAAATGTTTGTGATGTTGTGAAATGAGTGTCTGAATTCAATTTCCAAAATTATGTGTACATATGTTTCAACTGTTTCGAAAATCAGTATATAAGGTGATTGATAATTCAAATTTTCAGAAATGAAATTACAAGTTTAAAATAAAATATAAAGCTAACATTATTTGAATGTTTCAATGAAAATAATTGTTTCATGATTTTATGTTGTAAACTGATTCATCAATTAATAATTGTTTTTGTTAAAACTTTTAATTTTCTAGAGTTAGTTTAAACGGTTATTATTAAATTAAAATTTCAAAAATGGAAATAAAATTGTAAAAATATATATGAAGTAAAAATTATATGAATGTTTACATTCTTTCAGAGTCTAATTTCAGCGAGAATTTAAGTGGTCAGAAACTTTCAAAAAATAAATAGTAATATATGATCATACCGGTCAGACTTGTTTCAAGTTATTAACCACATTGTTATCACAATACCTGTCAATAACAGAATAATTAGTCTTTAATTTTTTTTTCTTGCGTGAATATGCAATAATGTACACACTTTACATAATATCTTTAATGCCTTATAAGTGTCCGATAATGAGAAATTGGTGTTATTACCACGGCTAATTACAGGTAACATAAATAATTACTGTAACTGCTCTACTCAACATAATATATCTTAATGCATGCTTCACCTAGCAACGATATTATTATTATCGTTCTTCGTAATGCTGCCGCTTATACTCTTCAGAATAGGAAGCAATGAACTTAACTCTTAATTTATAAGATTCTTTAATAGCAGTATAATTAATTTAATCAATTCAGTTTATAAATGGTTTAGAGTTTGAGTAGTCGGCATTGTAAGATCTACTTCTTATTTATAATTATAGTGAATATTTCATACTTTAAAAACCTGGACAAAATTAATTTTAGGAAGTTATGTAAAAATTAATAAAAAAGGGAATTATATTTGTCAATTTCAAACCTAAATTTGAAGGGTGTCCCGGAAGAACCATGCAAGTCCGAAAATTTTTTTTTTTGTTCTGGAGAGCAAAAACAAACATTTACCAAATTCTAATTATCCAATCGAAAAAATGGTCTATTTGTTCTTTTGAATTTTCGAAAAATTTGTGAATCGATTTTCCAAATGAGAAATTTAAATTCTGCAAATAAAAAAGTAAATTAAAATTTCCAAATTAGTAAGTCTATATTTGATGATGAAAATTATTTCTAAATGATGTAGTTGTATTTTAGAACTCATAAAAATTTGAAAGTTGTAGTTTTAGTCCGAAAACTACAACATAAAAATTATTTCTAAATGTTTCTGAACTTATTGATGAAAGAAAAAATTTTTATCATTTTTTGATATTGGGGAATAATTTTGTTCTCAACGTTTTGCTAGCAGACTATAATTTTTAAACTTTTACAGACTCTAGGAACCAACAAATTTTAAACAAAATGCAGATTTTTTAAGATTTTGAAATAAAATTTTCAAGCTTTTTAAGGATTTCAAAGGTTTGAAGATAATGACATTTTTTCAAGATTCCAGAAAAAATTCAAATTTTTTTTTTTTTTTTTTTTTTTTGAAAAATAAATTCAAAGAAAATATTTCAAAATAATTCAAATGATTTCATAAAATTTTGGAAAAGACTATTGAAGATTTTAAATCAAAAATTTTTTATTTTACAAGATTAGAGGATTGTGGAAAAAATTTGAACAAGTTTAAGAGATATTTAAAAATTTTACAAGGATACAAAAATAATTTTATTCAAAACAAAATGTAGATTTTGAAAGATTTCGAACAACGAATTTTGAAGCTTTTTACGCTTTTTGAAAGGTTTTAAAATAATACAAAATTTTTTTCAAGATTTCTCGGAAAATTTTTCATTTTTTTTTATTTTACAACATATTTATTTTTAAAGAATATTTGAAAAGATTTCAAAAGATTACCAAGAATTTCGGAAATGATCAAAAAAGAATCTGGAAGATTTGAAAGCATTTTTTCTAGCTTTGCAGAAATTCTTTCAAATCTTTGGGAAAATTTGAATCGCTTTAAGAGATATTTATTGGGTTTTAGAATAATTTAAAAAATAATATAAAATTTCAAAAAGTTTAAAAACGAAATGTAGATTTTTGAAGATCAAGAAATAAAATTTTGAGTTCTCGAGACTTTAAAAGGTTTTAAGATAATGAAAAATTTTTCTTAAGATTCTAGGGAATATTTAATGCTTTTCTTTATTTTTAGAAATTAATTTTAAGAGAATATTGAAAATGATTATATAAAATTACAAGAGATTTCTAACATTGTCAAAAATGAATTCGGAAGATTGAAAAAAATTCTTGGAAATAATTCGAGTATGCTCAAAAAATATGTACGAGTTTTTAGAATTTTGAAGAGCTTTAAAGTATTTCAAAAATTGGAAAGATTTCCGAACACTCATAAAATATTTTTAAATTTTTCCGAAGCGTCAAAAAGTCTTCATTATCTCTTAAGCTGTTCAAATTTTTCCTAATATTTTGTAAAATCCTATAAAATAAAAAAAATGTCTTAGAGATTTACTAGAAACTCTTTCGACATATCTAAAATCTTCAAAAATTTTTTAAAATTTTTTTCAGAAAATTAAGAACACTGTTTTATATAACCTTGAAGGAGATAAGCAAAGAAAATAAAAAAATAGTCATTGGAAACTTTTATTCTTGATTAAAAATCATTTTTTTCTTTGAATTATAATTAGCATACATTTTTTTTATTTTGTAATGAAAAATCTGTTTTGGCTGCAAAATCAACAATTTTTATGAAAACTCGTCTTTTTGGTTTGAAAATGCAATTACTTGGTAAAAAGTTAAATCATTTGTTAATGTCACCATTTTGTTGATAATTTGTCTTCTTTGTCAGGAAGTTAATCTTCTTGGTTGAAAATTCATCTTTTTGATTGAGGATTCAACGATTTTGAAAATTTATTTTATGAATTCAACTGTTTTTAATTTGGAATAAAAATCAATTTGGAATGATGATGATATTTTGTTTGAAAATTTAACTATTTGGTTGGAGATTAACTTTTCTGTTATAATTGTGATTTGATACATATCTGAAATTTTCCAATATCTTTTTTTGAATGTTCTCAAAATTCTGAGAACACTTATATTTATATAGCCTCAAAACAATTGAATAATTAAAACTAAAAATATAATGGTTTTTCGAAATTTGTGTTTTTCATTCAAAGTTATTTACCCGCTTAAATCCATAAAAAAAATTGGAAAATGTTAATACTTTTCGAAAATAAACATCGTCAAAAATCGTCCTTTGTCATAACCATGTAAATGACACTAGAAATGTTATTAAAATGTTTTTCTCTCTAATTAATATTAAGTATATCAGTTGAAAAGTAAAAACATGTTACAAGACAAAAAAAAGGCTCAATACTAAAATATCACAATTTTTGTTTTTTAATCATTTTCAACACAACTATTTGTCGTAAAATTATTGAAAAATTACATGAGTTGAAAAGTTGTTTTTTTATAACAGGATATATTGATTGGCCTTTTAACGGTCTCTCTGATTTTCTGAAAGTAAGATCTAATTTTTATTTTAAATCGTCTATAAGACTTTGTTCCTCTTAATTTTTTCATAACAAAGTCTATATTTTCCATTTAAAATTTCTAGACAATTTCATAAATATAATTATGAGGCTTAAGTTATCTTTTTGGTCGACTTCAAATTGGCTTCATTAAATACTTTCAAATCTAAATCTACCATTTCCGCATATTCATCCATTGTCAAAATTCTCCATTCTTCCCATTTATTCCCTTCAATTCAACACTCAAATTCCCATTGTTAGAAATCCGTATAAAATAATTCCAATAATGAATAAAAATCGCCTCTCATTATATCACTCTCGACATCACAGCTACTTCCGTTTGGCAATTATCTGAAAAACAATTCATTTCGTTTCCGTCGAGGGAATGACTAGCATTTTTTTATTCGAGGATTAATTGTGATCACCTGAAAGAGGGCCAACTGCGATTTGTAAGATTATAAAACTATTTAAAATAAATTTTATCATATTCAGCTTGAATATATGTTTATTAATAATGGAACCATTATATTTTTTAATATTTTTATTCTTATCAAACTTTTATATCTTTACTCGCTTTGTGAAGATAGCCCTTCTGTCTTCTTCCCATGCAGTTGTATGAAAAGCCGTTTTTTATGAAAAAATTCATTTCTAATTTTCTTAAGAATTGAGGGAATACTTTAGGGCGTTGTGAACTCGTGCTAATTAAAATAAAAAAATTTTCTTTACAAAATTTGAGCTAATTCTTTCATTAATAAGTTCCGTGGACTATTTTCTTTAAGCCTTGCAAAAATCGTATGCGACTTTTCGTGATTTTTTTTCGAAGTAATGAATGAATTTTTTGGCGAAACAACCATAACCTTGTTTTTAAATAAATAATGAGGGGTTACCAAAAATATAAGGATTTGCCTTTTTCCATTTGTGTAAACACAGAAAACTAATAAATTTGTAGGTAAATCATATATTTTTTTGGTGAAAGTGCCCAACATTTTGCAGCCGCCATAATGAATTTTGAATTTTTATGCTACCAAAACACATTTTTTACGCAATTTCCATATTTTTTTGGTAAAATCGTCAGCCATTTTGAATTTTGCATCTTCAATACGAAATTTGTGTCAGACACTTATTCAGAGTAGTGTTCGTGCCAAAAAACATGTCTCTGAAAAAAAGTTGAATTTCTCTTTAAGAATTGAAATAATATTTTCAATCATGACCCATGAAAGGAAAAGATTTTTTTTATGAAAAAAGTATCAAACTTACAAAAATAATTATTTTAATAATAGTTTTTGCAATTGAATTTTTCCTTACTGCCGGGTCTGGCCAATTTTTTTAAAATATTATTGAATTTCTTGAAGACGCATCAATCGACCTATTGTTGAACCTTTTATGACCTACCAGTACCGATTTATGAAGATTAAAAAAAAAGGTTTCGAGATGCGTCGAATGACCTATTGACAAACCTTCCATGACCTCTTATGACCTGGCAATACTGATTTATAAGTTTGAAAAAATATGTTGTTAATGCTGTTGATATAAGGAAAACTTTTTTAATAATGGGGATACAACTGTAATGTGTATGATATATTTGTTAGCGCCTTTGAGACCCATCGATTACACAATTAAAGAACTTCTCATCACCTATTTACCTATTTACGAACCACCTTTTATTGATGGACTCCAACTTTCTGGAAATAACATTTTCGGCTTATCTTATACATTAAATAATTGTTTGGTGTTTAGTCAATTTCATTGATTACATTGATATATATTTCCAAAAAATTTGTTTCACTTATCAAATCAAATACAAATATTTAATGCAACTTTTTTTATTATTTTTTTTTATTATCACTTATGTTATTGAAAAAAAAATTATCAATGAACTTGTTTCCAAAAAGTTAAAGTTTTTCAAATATAATATTTTCTGCTCTTAAGTTTGGATAGCGTTTTTTTATATATTGTTTTTCATGAACCATTAAATCTGAATAAGTGTGAACGTTAAAATATAAACTATCATATATATGAATGATTTTATATTATATAAATGAATATATATCGAAAGATTTCTAAATCTTCATTTGAATTTTCTTCAATTTTCGTTTCTTAATTCTATCCATTAAACCATTTTTTTTAAATTTTTGGACTCATTTTTGGCTAAACTTTTGGTAATTTGTGTTGTATATATCCTTTGGTATCATGAACTATTCTTTTTTCGATTTATTTTTAAATAGTCGGTTCAAAATTCTAAATTTTGCTGATTCTTTACTTTCACATTCTACAACGTATCTAGATATAATTGGAATTTCGTTGTATGGAATTTTCAATTCATAGGCATTAAAGTAAAACTCTGGAGAGATTTCGTCTATAAATTGAATTTCATCATCATTTAGTACAGCGTTAATAAATTATATTAAAATTTGCTGCGTTAAATAATTTATAAATGATCAATCTTACCATTAATGTAGATAGCACTCATTTTGAACATAAATGTACTCTTTTTTAATTTATAATATATTATCTTATAGAAAAATAAAATTAATAAAATTAGAGAAATTATATATATTCATATAAACATTAAAAACTCAAAAATATACCGATAAAAAAATCGCAAATAAAAATAACCAAAATGACAAACGTCAATTAACCAGAAATTTTTGTAAACTTTCTAAAATTAAAAAATATAAAAAACGAAGCTTTGTAAGATGAAAATTTTCGAACTTCATTTCATTAAATATCGTGAGAATGAAAAAAAAGAATTTGTGAAATTTGAATTGATATAATTCGATAAAATGATAACAGCTATCTCCATACAAACATTTTTTAATTTTTCGTTCATAAGTAAAATTTTTTATAAAATATTAAGAATATATCGTTTTGCTACCAGAATTTTTTGGAAAATCTCTCCGTATCAATAAATATTGATAATTAGAAGAATGTTTGATGGTATAATCTAAAATTATTTTATACATCTATCTCTATCTTTCTCTGCCCTTTTCTGTTTTTTTAATTTTCTGTTTTTGTATTGTTCGCCCATAGTGAATGCGTACAAACTACTTCGCAGAGGTATTTCCATCAATCATGGCTTATTTTTTGTAGAAAAACTTTTTCTGCAATTCCACTGTTTTCAATTTTAAAAATGAGTAAATAGGTTTTAAATATAGTTATTAGTTCAAAAATGTTTTCTTGCAATTTTTTTTTAACGATATCAGCCAGAGAAAAATTTACATTCAAAATTAGAAACAGCTGAATTGTAGAGAACGTTCTGCCCGAAAAATAGGCTATTATTTAATAAAATTGAGCCATCTTTCACAAATCGGGAAGAAGCAATGGTGAGAAAAAGTTCAATTAAAAAAAATATTGTTAAAATAAATGTTTTTTGTGATATTTCAAATTTTTTCATTAAAAACAATACTTTTTCCTGAAATTGCATCATCAATAATAGGGTAAACACACTCATTACCAAGGGTGCACTAGTTGTCGAGGATTGCCAAATAGTCTTGAAGATAATTAATGCATTATATGAAAAATTAAAATAAACTCAAAATTATGATTACTTTTTGATTCGTTCGTTTTTGAATGTTACTCTAATAATTATATCATAACGAAAATTTTTTCTGAAACATGAAACACCAATGAATACCAATAATTAGATTATTACATAAATTATTCAAACAATTTATTATTGTTTTTAGCAGTTTTTTCCAAAATTTTCCACTTTTGTCCAATTTTCAATTAGAGACAGGTAAAAGTTCATTGACATTAACAAACCAAATTGCTTACACAATTTATTATTATTGTTAATAATATTATCATTGAATAATGCTAGGAATTGCGTTTTTTCGGAAATTTTCAACTTTTTGTTCACTTCCCACTTGAAGTAAGTTTATATTCAATTTAATATAGAAAAAATAATTGTTCAAACAATTTATTATTATTGTTAATAATATTCTCTCTGCTCAATGGTAGAAAGTTGCGGTTTCTTCTGAAATTTTCAACTATTTGTCTTTTTTCACTTACAGTGACTTAATAATTATTCAAGTTGAGCAAAAATAATTGTTTGAACAAATTATTATAGTTAATAACTATTTTCATCTACATTATTGCCAGATAGTGACGGGTTTTTCTGACATTTTTAACTTTTCGGCCACTTTTTCCTAAGTTTTTTAATTAATGCAAGTTAATAAAAATAGTTGTTTGAACAATTTATTATTGTTTATAACTATTTTCTCTTAGATAAGTGCTACAAAGTTGTGGTTTCTTCTAAAATGTTCAACTTTGCTTTGCCTTTTTAGTTATGAACAGATGATAAATAAACATTAGAAAGAAACATGTTTTAAACAATCTTTTTCTTTTTTGTGAATATAGTTTGCTTCAGGGGGGCTGATAACAAAATATGTTCAATTCCAAATTTTTCTTTTACTCTTTGCAATAAACATCTTGTTGTAATTTGAAACAAAAATTTTGCAAGTCATTTACACACCTGGTTCTCCCACCTACTCCTAATTATTCCATTCTTTGTTGTTGTCTCTTGTGTAAGATAGCTTTTTTGTTTAAATTAATTTTTCGAAACATTGGGAAAAGAGCAAAAATAATTCACTTAAAAAAGTAAAATACTATTTAAAAAATGATTCTTCTTGAGGTTGGCTTATTATTTATTCATAACTGGAAAGTCAAAGCAAAAAAAAAGATTTCAGAAAAAAAGCAACATCATGGCATAACTCTAAGAGAATCATCCGGACAATTGCTCAGAACATTGTATTAGACATTTTTAAATTAAGAAAAGTTTAATTAAATGAATACAAATATTTTCGAAAATGTCACCAAATGTCCTCTATGAGGAAGCAAAAACAACGAATTTTCAGTGACTGAAAATAAATAAAAATTTCCACTCTGTGGTTCTAGGCCCTAGGGTCAGGAATTGATTTTGATTGTTTTTAGTTTTTGTAAATATTTAATTTTCACAACATTGAATTCGGAAAGTTACAGTATGATTACGTACTCAACACATTATAATTAACATTAATAGATTTTCCACTACCTGAAGATTTGAAAAAACTTAGGCTGCTTCTTCCTGCAGGGCACTAATTAGGTGTTATGAACATTATTGGCACACCTTTTGGTTCAGATCTGAAAGTAAAAAATATATTTTAATAATCAATACCAGTATTTTCCGTTATTATGCAGATGAAAGTATGCTCAAATGATGACAATCTCATTTTTTGATGAAAATTTAAATATTTTTTTGAAAGTTCAATTACTTTTGGTTGAATATTCATTAAACTACGGTAGTTGTATGAAACTTCAACGAATGTGGTTGAAGCGTTTAAAAATAGTTAATTAATTTAAAAAAATTTGTTAATAGAGTATTTATTAATAATTTTTCGACTTACCAGGTCTTGTTCTGAGATGATCGCATTTCAAATTGTCACAACAATCCGGTTTAGAATTAGTACATATATCACCGTCACCTCCGGTTACTATGAAATCCCCGACTTTAGTACATGCATCAACAGCTCCAGAAAGAAGAGTTACGCACAGAAGGGCGAGAAAGACGATACTTGCAAAACTCATTTTTATCAAAAATTTTATCTTTTTTTATTATTTTATTTTATTTATTATATTTTTTCTTATCAAAAATGTTATCTAAAAATTGACTAACTCTTGTGCTTTGGTCGCAGGTTATTGCGCATATGCACATAGACAGGGAAAACGAACTTAAGTACACTATACTCTTTGAAACATGCAAGTCAAATTAGTTCGTATTTAGCTCATGGAGGAAGGCCATCCAATCAACTGGCTACACATACCCAATATGAAACTGAAAAAAAAAGATAAAGCAGAAGTGTTTATTTATTCAAAAACTGTTGACGTAAGTGATAAGTGTGTAGAGAACAAAGTAGTTTGAAATTAAAATTTCTCAAAAAACGAATTGATGTCATGGCCTAAGCATCCTCTAATTATGATGTTTAACAAAACTTTCTAACATTAGATAATGTTGAGAAAAAAGTGGTAATCAAAGTCAATTCGACAGAAATCTATCGCTGAGATAACTTTGGTTTTTTATCACATTCTAAACTGTTCAAATTATTTTGAATCGCATTTCTTAGCCGAAGGTTTGAATGCCAAATCAAAGCTTCTGTTCATGTAAAATTGTTTTCAACTGAAAACAACTGTAGGGTACTGAAATATTTCATTTGAGGAGCCTTGTAGCACAACAGTTGAAGTCTCGGCAGAGATAACGCTGGATCAACAAAAATAATTCTATTTAAATCTATGCTCATAGTATGACAAGACATTTCTGACCAAGGATTTCCCATTCTATGTCGTATAATATGTGTCATTGGAAAAAAATATTTTGTGTAACAAAGTATATCAACATATGCTCACGGTTTAAAGAAAGATGTCAGGAAAACAGATTTTTGTTGATCCAAAGTTTCTATGCCGAGGCTTTAAATTTGTTGTTCAATTTGAAATAAGAGAACCAATAGCCGTAAACGAAAGATTCGGAAAGTTAAAACTAATAATAAAATTTGTACACACTAATACTTAACTTTAAGTAACGCTTTTTCAAGCATAAAAAAAGGAAAATATTCCTCATCAGTAAAAAGAAAAAGAAAATTAATTTTAATATAATAATTTAAATTTTGCAAGATGATTTTGAGGAGCTTGCCTTTTTTCATAATGGAATTCAATGAGTAAACATTCCCTTTGCAATTGGTATGAATACAATGCAAACTTTTTGCAAATATTTCTGAATCTTGAATTAAAAACCATAAAAATTGCAACGTAAACATTTCACGTTAAAATTGCTCTATTAAAATTGTTCTATTATTATTATTATTATTATTGAGCAAATTCTCTGGGTAAAACCATTGTTTGTCAACCAAGAAATTGTTACAGGTTACAAGTTGATAATTAATTTCTATGAACGTCTGGCTAAAATATAGCTCTCTTGTGCCTTAGATTCATGTTAAATCAAAATATTAACAAAAAAGTTTATCCTTAACCAACTAGTTGAATTTTTAAATAAAAAATATGAATTTTCAACAAAAAAATTAATTTATGACTGAAATGATGATTCCTGAAACAAAAAAACGGACTTTTCAGCAAAGAGGTTCAACATTTAACCAAGTAGTTCAATTCTGAACCAAACAAAAAATTAGTTCTTAACGGAAAATGTAATACTTGAATTTTCAAACAAAAAAAGATAAATTTTTAACAAAAAATATAATAGTGGATATAAAAACTAAAAAATATTTTTATCTTAAATAAAAAAGGATTGAGTTCATCCAAATAGACCAACTTTCCACAAAATCTTTGAATCCATAACTAAAACGATTTTAACTTGAACAAAATAGTTTTAATTCTAAAAATAATAATAAAAAAATACAACATTTCTGCCCAAAGAGATGAATTTTCATACTAGAACGACGAATTTTCAACATGATTGTAGTATTTTCAAACAAAAAAGTTTTCTATCTAAGAACAAAGATTGTAGGAAAATTATAATTTGGAGGGGAAAATAATTTTTAAGACAAAATAAAATTTTCGAGTAACTATTTTAAAATCTAGAAAAATTTATTTGTAAATCTAGAAAAACCTACGTTTTGTTTTAATTCTTTTGAAATAATTTCAAATTTTTAATTCTTTTTGAAATTTTTCAAAGACTTCTAAATATATTTTTAATTATTCGAATCTTCCCTTAAAATCTTACACATTTCTTCTTGACAATTTTGGAAATATTTCGATTGTTTTAAAATCTTTTTGAGTATTCTCCAAAAATAATTTTTTTTTTAAATAAAAAATAATTTAAAATTTTTCAGAAATCTTATTTTTTCAGAAAAGTTTTAACAGAATATTTAAAAAGATTTCAAAACATGTCAAGAGATCTACGAAATTGTTGAAAAAGAATCTGGAAGATTTTGAGGCAATTTTTTAATTTTTCAACACTTCAGGAACCAAGGAATCTTTCATGGTCTTGCATCAACTTTGAACTATGTTGAAGAAAAAAGTTTTATTATAAAAAACCGTATTTTCAAATATTATACATTACCATAGCTTCCTTACTCTTCAATAAAATGTATTAATATTAGAGGTCAATCGATTTGTCTAGAATCAAAACATCTTTTCTGTTCTTGCATCAACTTTGAATTATGTTAATGAAAACAAGCTTTTCTATAAAAAGCCTATTTTCAAAATATATAAATTACCATAACTTCCCTACTCTTTAATAAAATGTATTATTATTATAGATCAATCGATATTTCTCGAACCAAGGAATCTTTTATATTCTTGCATCAACTTTGAATTATGTTAATGAAAAAAGTTTTACTATAAAAAATCGATTTTTTACATATTATTTAGAGCTAAAAAAATGCAATAAATACTTTCAGAAATTCTTCTGTCAGTTTCAAGATATTAGTGGTGGAAATAAGCCCTCCATATTTCATTAATTTATCTGCAACCTTTTTCAAGTTATCGTGTTCACAAAAAAGTATGACATCCACACATCCACACATCCACACACACACATTCACACACACACACACACGCAACCGGACAATTGCTTGGAACATTAAATTAGACATTCTTAAATTGAGGAAGGTTTAATTAAATGAATTTTAAAATTTTAGAAAATGTTACCATCACAAAGCTTCCTCTATACCATTAGTATACCATTAAGCCATTTCCCTTTCGGGGTAGGCGTGACACTACCCGATTCGGGTAGTGTTTCTAACTTGTAGTGAATAACTACAAGTGTGGGCTCACCAAACCCACGATGTGCCAGCAGCACTCAGTTTTCTCGAATGGTCACCCATCCAAGTGCTAACCGCGCCCAACGCTGCTTAACTTCAGTGATCTGACGAGAACTGGTTTTTTCAGCGTGGTATGGCTGTTGGAGGACGAAAAATAGTTATAAACAATGATAATTTCTTTAAATAATTATTTCTGCAACTTTCTAGCATTATTCAAATTAAGTATGGATAATAATAACAGTAAATTGTTCAAACAAATAATGTCGTTGACTTTAATTAATTATTTAACTCACTGCAAGTGAAAAGTCGAAGAAAAGTTGAAAATTTCAGAAACAATCTAAACAATCATTTTCGTTGATATTAATGAAAATATTATATAATATATATATATATATATATACCATTAAACCATTTCCCTTTCAGGGTAGGCGTGACACTACCCGATTCGGGTAGTGTTTCTTGGTTTTTCTTGTAGTTATAAATAACTACAAGTGTGGGCTCACCACACCCACGATGTGCCAACAGCACTCATGTCAGTATTCTTGAATGGTCACCCATCCAAGTACTAACCGCGTCCAACGCTGCTTAACTTCAGTGATCTGACGAGAACTGGGGTTTTCAGCGTGGTATGGCCGTAATGGCCGTAATATAATGTATATATATATATATATATATA
>CAKNYM010052705.1:271467-281734 GCA_932195095.1 Andricus curvator | reverse complement strand
TTCTAGCAAAAAAACACATATTTTCAACAAAGTACATCAAATTTCAGCAAAATTGTTGAATTTTAAAACCAAAAGAAAGAATTACCTACAAAAAAGTTGAATTTTCATCCCGAAATTATGATTTTTTAACAAAAAAGTTCATTTTTCCACCAAAAAGTCAAATTCTCATAAAAATAGTTTAATTTTTAACCAAATAGTTAAATTTAAATGAAAAATATGAATTAAAAAAAAACGGTTAATTTTCAACAGAACCAGATTAATTTAGAACCAAATAGATGCTTTTTTAATCTAAAAGGATGAATCTTCAACCAAGAAGATTAATTTTCGACCAAAAAAGACGAATTTTTATCAAAATACATGAATTTTCAACCAAAAAGATCAATTTTCAACCAAAAATGGAATATTTACATTGTTAGTTAAAAAAATTAATTCTCAACCAAAACAATGCGAATATTTCACAAAATACATGAATTTTCAACCAGAAAAGGTCAATTGTTAATAAAAAATATCAATTATTAACCAAACATGGAATAGTTGCAATATTAGATCAAAAAAATTATTTTTTGACCAAAAAAAAAAGAATTGAGGCGCCGGATGCAAGAAGGAGATATAGAATTATTTTGCTGGAGTGGGGAGGCCCCTGAGCACTTGAAACTAAAGTATTCAGTTTTAATTTTTGAAATATATATCCTGAGGGAAAATTTAATTCCGCATCTTTTTTTCCTCATAAAAAAAGTTGTAGCTTTTTTATTTTTCAAATTATTTACGAAAAACTGTTTTTTTCTTTGATCAAAATATTTTGATTTTTTTCACTTCAACTCGCCACAAAATGGGAGGTTTTTGATATTTTGTAATAAAACTTATCAGAAATATGCATTGTCATATTCTGCGACCGATGAAGCCAGCAAAAGTTCAAAATGTTTATTTAAAAAATTGTTAATAATTTTTGTCCAAGACTATGCATAATTCGTGCACAAAGAACTTCTAGTGTTTCGGGAGTCGAGCGAATTTCGAGCAAGCGAAAACTGTCAGCGAGAAAGTTGTTCAAAAAGGTTCAAGGAAGTTTTCTGGAAAGTTTTAGCTCAATTGGAATAGTAGTTAACAAACTGTTGATGTTTTAATTTGCAGGCGCGATGGAATTTACTCCGCGTATACTATAGCCTGGCCGGTAAACCGCTACCCCAGCGTTAGGTGCAACTGTGCCTCACAGCCCGTCGAGATTTTGTAATTAGAATACAAAGAATATGGAAAATCATGGTTTATAATAAATAGTTCTTCTTCTCTGATAAAAATATTTTTATTGTGCTACTTTTAGGAACATGAACTTCATAAAAGTCTTAAAAATAAGGAATCGCTCTAATTTTTTTTTTGTTTGTATTCGGCGTGTCCTCCGTCTGACCTCTATTTGTAAATATACATACTTATATAGGCTTGTGGGTTGTTTCTTTACCAAAAATAAAATATATCAGTTTAGTTTAGTTTCTTTCGATTAGCAGAGCAGATTGTAGAAATATTACGTGTTATATAAAAGATAAAAGTTGTTCGATTAAATTATCCTGATAGCTATTGAAGTGCTATTACAGAAATATAGTGAAGTTTTCCAATTAAAAAATGGAAAATAATTTAAAATCTACGAATGGTAGAAAACGAACGAAGCATGAAAGTTTGTTGGAAAGAAATGTTCTAAAATGTAGCAGAAATGCGGTATGTAATAATTAATTTATTTTAGTTATCACCAAAATATCAATGTGTACTGTGTTTTTAATTCCAAAATCTGGACGGGCTGTGAGGCATAGTTGCACCTAACGCTGGGGTAGCGGTTTACCGGCCGGGCTGTAGTCTACGCGGAGTAAATTCCATCGCGCCGGCAAATTAAAACATCAACAGTTTGTTAACTACTATTCCAATTGAGCTAAAACTTTCCAGAAAACTTCCTTGAACCTTTCTGAACAACTTTCTCGCTGACAGTTTTCGCTTGCTCAAAATTCGCTTGATTCCCGAAACGCTAGAAGTTCTTTGTGCACGAATTAGGCATAGTCTTGGACAAAAATTATTAACAATTTTTTAAATAAACGTTTTGAACTTTTGCTGGCGTCATCGGTCGCAGAACATGACAATGCATATTTCTGATAAGTTTTATTACAAAATATCAAAAACCTCCCATTTTGTGGCGAGTTGAAGTGAAAAAAATCAAAATATTTTGTTCAAAGAAAAAAACAGTTTTTCGTAAATAATTCAAAAAATAAAAAAGCTACAACTTTTTTTATGGAAAGAAAGAGATGCGAAATTGAATTTTCACTCAGGATGTATATTTCAAAAATTAAAATTGAATACTTTAGTTTTAAGTGCACAGGGGCCTCCCCACTCCAGCAAAATAATTCTATATCTCCTTCTTGCATCCGGCGCCTCAATTCTCAACAAAATAGTTACATTTTCAAGTAAAGAGATGAATTTTCAACTAAAATGATGAATCTTTAGAAAAATGAATTTTCAGCAAAATATTTCAATCCAAAAGATGATTTTTTAACTCTGTCCTGAGACTTATATTATTTAGAAATATTCGCATTATACAGATTAGAAAGTATACAAAGGTAAATAATGAATGAAAAATATGTCTACTTACGATTTCTTGTATTTAGTTTTTGTTTGGGTTTTCACTCACTTTTCAACTAAAAAGCACATTCTGTCAAGTAACATAATAGTGATGGGATATCGATATCGAAATTATGACAAAATATCGATATTGACTTTGATATATCGGTTTCTAAATATCGATATGAAATATCGATATATCGGACTCTGAATATCGATATTTTCGATATTTCGATATCGATATCCCATCACTACATTGCAGCGTGGCCAATCATTGGGGGGTGGCCAATAATTGAATGGTGGACAATCAATGGGGGTGGCGTATCATTGGGGGAGGCCAATAATCAAGAGGTGGCCAATCATTGGGGGATGGCCAATCATTGTGTGGTGGCCAATCATTGGGGGAGGCCAATAATTGAGGAGTGGCCAATCATTGGGGGTGGTCAATCATTGGGGTAGCCAATCATGGGGGAAGTGGCCAATCAATGGGAGTGGACAATCATTGAGGGCTGGCCAATCATTGGGGGTGGCCAATCATTGGGGGTGGCCAATAATTGGGGGTGACGAATAATTGGGGGTGGCAAATAATTAGCGGAGGCCAATAATTGGGGGTGACCAATAATTGGGGGTGGCCAATCATTAGGGAGTGGTCCATCATTGGAGGTGGCCAATCAGTTGATGTGGCAAATTATTGGGAGAGGCCAATAATTGAGAGGTGGCCAATCATTGGGGAGTTGCCAATAATTGGGTGATGGCCAATCATTGGGGGTGGCTGATAATTGAGAGGTGGCCAATCATTGGGGGTGGTCAATCATCGGGGTGGTCAATCATTGGGGTGACCAATCATTGAGGGCTGGCCAATCATTGGGGGTGGCCAATGATTGAGAGTGGCCAATCATTGGGGGTGGCCAATAATTCAGAGGTGGCCAACAATTGGGGGGGGGGCAATAATTTTGGGGTGTTCAGTCATTGGGGGTGGCCAATCTTTGGGTGGTAGACAATCAATGAGGGTGGCCAATCATTTGGGGTGGCAAATCATTGAGGGAGGCCAATGATCAAGAGGTAGCCAATCATTGGGGGATGGCCAATGATCAAAAGGTGGCCAATCATTGGGGGATGGCCAATCAGTGGGGGTGGTCAATCTTTGGGGTGGCCAATAATTGAGGTCGGCCAATCATGGGGGAAGTGGCCAATCAATGGGAGTGGACAATCATTGAGAGCTGGCCAATCACTGAAAGCTGGCCAATCATTGCGGGTGGCTAATAATTGGGGGTGGCCAATAATTGGGAGTGACCAATCATTCGGGGTGACCTATAATTGGGGGTGGCCAATCATTAGGGAGTGGTCCATCATTGGAGGTGGCCAATCATTGGGGGTGGCAAATTATTCGGGGTGGCCAATAATCGAGAGGTGGCTAATCATTGGGGAGTGGCCAATAATTTGGTGGAGGCCAATCATTGGGGGTGGCCAATAATTGAGGGGTGGCCAATCATTGGGGGTGATCAATAATTAGGGGTGGTCAATCATTGGGGGTGACCAATAATTAGGGGTGGCAAATCATTACGGGAGGCCAATTATTGGGGGTGACCAATAATTGAAGGTGGCCAATCATTGGGGAGTGGTCCATCATTGGAGGTGGCCAATCATTGGGGGTGCTAAATTATTAGGAAGGGCCAATAATCGAGAAGTGGCCAATCATTAGGGAGTGTCCAATAATTGGGTGGTGGCCAATCATTTCGGGTGGCCAATCATTTCGGGTGGCCAATAATTGAGGGGTGGCCAATCATTAGGGGTGGCAAATAATTGGGGGTGAACAATAATTAGGGGTGGCAAATCATTAGGGGAGGCCAATAATTGGGGGTGACCGATAATTGGGACTGGCCAACCATTGGGGAGTGGTCCATCATTGGAGGTCGCCAATCATTGGGGGTGGCAAATTATTGGGGGAGGCCAATAATCGAGAGGTGGTCAATCATTGAGGAGTGGTCAATAATTGGGTGGTGGCCAATCATTGGGAGTGGCCAATAATCGAGAGGTGGTCAATCATTGAGGAGTGGTCAATAATTGGGTGGTGGCCAATCATTGGGAGTGGCCAATAATTGAAAGCTGGCCAATTATTGGGGGGTGGCCAATAATTGGGTGGTGACCAATCATTGAAGGGGGCAAATCATTGGGGGAGGCCAATAATTGAACCGATTACCCTACCTTAAATTTGTTTGAGTCTTTTGCCCTCATTATTGGGATTCTGCCCAAATGTGTAAGAGAATGACCAGCATTTTTTGATTCGTGGATTAATCATGATCACCTGAAAAAGGGCCAATGGCGATTTGGAAGATTATAGAACTCGAGAGGGTGCAGATGATGATTTAATACTGCAGCTACCGTGTCATTGAAAAAGGAACTTTTCCATTCAAGAATATCGCATTCATTCACGGTTTGGATCAACGGCATTGAACAAGTCATGATGTGCGTGATCGTGATCTAATGCCGTAGATTTAAAAACGTCCGTGTTTACGCAGGCGTCAAATCATTAACCGCTGTTCGGCCGGATAATTCAACTCGCGCATGAGGAAAATAGATTTTCCAAGAAATCCAAGATTCTCATCGAGTCGAAACGCAATTATTGCGGGAAAATATTTTTCTCCTCTATTTCCGCTCTGAAACGTAACGGATCAAGATTTCCTGATAGGCAGGATGAAACTGGAAGTTAATGACGAGAGGCGTTTAATGACAATTTTTATAGAACGGATATTATTTATTGTTATGTCTTGCGCACATATGAAGGGCACTTAATTTTAATTGCGACTGTTTCATGAAATATACAATATTACTAGCGTTGAGTCTGCACCAATAAAAAAGATAAATTTTTAATGAAAAAGGATGAATTTTCGAAAATTCTTGAATTTTCGACAAACAAATGTGATATTAGCATAACAGTTGAATTTTCAACAATATGATAAAAATTTCAACAAAATAATTAAATTTTGTACCAAATAGTTGAAATTTCAATAAAGAAGATTAACTTTGTACCAAAAGACGAATTACCTATAAATCGAATATTTAAATTTACAGAAAAAATATTAATTTGTAGCCAAGAAAATGAATATATTTCCACCAAAAATATGAATTTTCAACAAAAAAGTTAATTCTTAAAGAAAAAGTTCACTTTCCAAGGAAAATGTTGAATTTTCAACCAAATAATTACATTTTTGACCAAATAGTTGAATTTTTAAACCAAGAAGACGCTTTTTCAGATGTCTGTTGAATTTTCAACCCGAAAAGTTGAATTTTCGGAAATAAAATTCATTTTTAGCTAAGAGATACATGTTCATCCAAGAACGTGACTTTTCAACCCTAAAAGATGAATTTTTTTAAAAAAAAAAAAACAACTTTCAAAGAAAACACATGAATTTTCAATGAAAAAACATGACTTTAAGAAGATAGTTGAATTTTTAACAAAGTTTGAGTTTTTAAAACAAAAAGACGCATTTTTTAGAAGACAAATGATTTTTTAACCGAAAAAATAGAATTTTTGAGAGAGATTTTAATTTTTAGCCAAAAGAGATTTATTTTAACCGAGAAAGATGACTTTTTCATTATAAAAGATGAATTTTAAATCCAAAAGAATGAATTTTCAACAAAATAGTAGAATGTTTTACCAAATAGCTGAATTTTTATGCAAGAAGATTAATTTTGCACCCCCATCGAAGAATTAAAAAAATAAACAAATTTTCTGCAAAATAGTTGAATTTCCAACTTAATAAAAGGATACATTTTCCACAAAAAATAGAATATTAAATTTTTAAATAAATAGTTGAAATTTTGACCAAAATGTTTAATTTTTTAGCAAAGTAGTTACATTTTCAACCAAAAATATGAATTTTCATTAAAAAAGTTCATTTTCAACCAAAATTTTCTACAAAAAAGACGAATTTTTAACAAATACATAAATTTCCAACTAGATAAGATCGATTTTCAATTAAATATATCAATTTTTCACAAAAAAAGGAGTTGCGAAATTTGCAGACAAGAAAATTAATTCAAAACCAAGAAAAAAAAAATTTCAAGCAAAATAGTTGAATTTTCAACCAAAAAGATAATTCTTAATTGAAATGATGGATCTTAAAAAAAAAAGAATTTTCAGGAAAAGAGTTCAAAATTTAAACTAATATTGAAATTTTCAAAAAAAAATTGTTTTTTCAACCAACGAGATTAATTTTCTACTAGAAAACAAATTATCAGCAAAACACATACATTTTTTATCAAATAATTTAATTTTCAACTAATATTTGAATTTTCAGACGAAAAAATTAATTTTTAACCAAAATTGAAAGGAATTTTCAAAAAACAGCTAAATCGTCATGCAAGTCAACCAAAGAGATGAACCTTAAACCAAAAAAATGAATTTTCAACGAAGCAGTTCAACTCTCAACAAAATAATTAAATTTTTTAAGTAAATAGTAGAATTTTTAACCAAACTGGATAAATTCGAAAAAAATATAGTAGCAGACTCTTCAAAAAAAAAAAAAAAAAAAAAAAAAACCTTTATCCGAGAATAATTGGATTCACTTATTAGGTTCTATTAATTTAGTTCACAATCAAGTAAAAACGAGAAAAAGGCGAAATTTCTTAAAAAGAGGGAAACAATAAGATTTATTGAGTCTAATAAACTAAAATCTTTTCTTCATTGTAAAAACACCCGAGAATTCGAATTTTGAGACTACAATTGATTTCAACAGATCCTTCATGGTTCCTTCGCATTTTTAAACAAGAAATTTTTATTAATTTTGAAAATTAATTTTAGCATTTTGATAATAATATTTTTTCACAGAAATTTTTTTGTAAAGAATGTATGTAAAGCACATAGGTTTTACTCTAAAACAAAATAAGGAAGTATAAAGAAAATGAGAGTAGGATTTTTTTTAGGAATCTAGACTTTGAAGAAACTGAAATTTTATATTTATAATAATTTTCAACTCATTTTAAATCAGAACTCAAAAAATCGTACTTCCTATGTTTATTAACAGTAATTACATTATTTGAACTTCGCGGAAAAATGTATGGCTTTAAATTGGAAAGGGCGCTAAATTTAAATGATAAAAGAATTCAAAGTATCGAAAAATATTACATTTGTATCAAAAAAGGTACATTTTCGACAGAAAATAAAATAGTCAAAGTGAATTTTCAACTGAAATGATGAATCTTTAACTAAAAAAAATAATTCTCAACCAAATACCTGAATTTTCAACTAAAAAGATAAATTTTCTACCAAAAATAAAATAGTTAAATTGTCAGTAAAATAAATTTTCAACCAAAAAAGAAACGAATTTTCAACAAAATAGTTACATTTTCAACAGAAAAAATAAGTTTGTAACCCAAAAAATGAAGTTTTAACTGATGAGAGTACTCTTCTACGAAAAAAGTTAAATTTTCAGTAAAAAAAATTAATTCTAAATAAGAAAAAACTAATTTTCAACCAAAAAGATCAATTTTCAACCAATAAGATGAATTTTCTACCAAAATATATAAATTTTTAACATTGTACATGAATTTCCAACCAAATATTTGATTTTTTTAAGGAATTTTCTAACCAAAATGATTAATTAGTCATCAAGCAGATTAAATATTCTACCACAAAATTCGTTTTTTCAATAGAATACAGGAATTTTAAACCAAATATTTGAATTTTTAACTTAAGAAGATAAATTTTGAACCAAACATGTGCGAGTTAAATTTTCAGTTAAAAAAAAAATGTTTAACTAGAAAACATAATTTTCAACAAAATAATCAAATCTTGAACAAGAAAAGGTTTTTTCAGATGCAATTATGAATCTTCGAAGAATTTTAATTTTATACCAAAAATAGTTGAATTTGACCAAAAAAGATGATTTTTCAACAAAATAGTTGAAACCTCAACAGAATGATGAATTTTCAAAAAACAAGATCACTTTTCTACCCAAACCGAGGAAATTTTAAAAAAAAATACAGGAATTTTCTACAAAATAGTTGAATTTTCAACTTATAAAGGATACATTTTCAACCAAAAATGGAATGGTTAAATTTTCAAATAAAAAAAAAATCATTTTTAAGCAAAAAAATGAATTTCCCAAGAACAGTTAAATTTTTAAATAAATAGTTACATTGTCAACCAAAAAGTTTATTTTTCTTACATAATAGTTGAATTTTCAACCAAAAATAAGAATTGTCAACAAAAAAGTTAATTTTCAACCAAATTGCTTACTTTTCAACCAAACTCTCGTATTTTCAACCAAATATTTGATTTTTCAAAACAAAAAGACCCATTTTCAGAAGGCAAATGCATTTTCAAACAGAAAAGTTTAATTTCTGTAAAAGAAAATAATTTTTAGCGAAAAGAGATTAATTTTCAACCAAGAAAGATGACTTTTCTACTATAAAAGATGAATTTTCGATCTAAAAGAATGAATTTTCAACAAAATAGTAGGATGTTTTCAATTAAATCTTGATAAAAAAAAAAGGTTCTTCAAGCTGAAATGATGAATCATCAAACAAATAAATAAATTTATAACAAATTTGTTCCACTTCCAACCAAGTAGTCGAATTTTCAACCAAAAAGGTGAACTAAAAACGAAAAACGTGATATGTGATATTTGAACCAGAAAGGATTTTGATTTTATACCAAAAATAGTTGAATTCAACAGAAAAGATGAATTTTCAACCAAATAAAAGTAACATCAACTTTAGTTTATCGAAAATTTCCTAACTATTGTGACTAAGTAACTTTTAATGAGAAATCTAACGGTGACCTTGGATTTGACCTTGAACTACACTTTGAAGGTCATTTAGAGGTAAGCGTTGTCTTTTTCAAATGGGAACCCCTATTTTTGATGCCAGAATCGAAAAGACCGGGAAATTTTACGTGCGGGTATGTGTTTACGTCAAGGGTTAACGTGACCTCTACAGGTCAAATAAAGGTCAAAGTACGCTGTCATAGGACCTCGTAAGAATCTCGCAGAATTAGTGAAAAAGATTAAACAAGGTCATACTCTGGGTACCTTTTAACGAGGAATCCAACGGTGACCTTGGATTTGACCTTGAACCCTATTTTCAAGTTCATTTTAAGGTCACATTCTTCAGGTTGATAGGCTCAAATTTTGAATATTGATGTTGAAGTATAATTTGAAGGTAATTTCAAATGAAACTCTTATCACCATAATCCTTCAAATCCAAGGTCATCGTTGCATTCCTTGTTGAAAGTTACTCAAGGTACGACCTTGGTTAATTTTTTTCACTAATTCTGCGGGATTACTACTAGGTCCTATGACAGCGTACTTTAACCTTCATTTGACATGTAGAGGTCACCGTAAAGTGTAGAGTTAACCCTAGACTTGTACACATACCTGAAGGTAACATTTCCCGCTCTTTTCGATTCTGGCACAAAAAGTAGGGGTTCCCATTTAAAAAAACAAGGGTCACCTCAAAATGACCTTCAAAATGAGATTCAAGGTCAAATCCAAGGTCACCGTTGGATTCCTTGTTGAAAGGTACCTAGGGTATGACCTTGCTTAATTTTTTTCACTAATTCTGCGAAATTACTACTAGGTCCTATGGCAGCGCACTTTAACCTTCATTTGACATTAGAGGTCACCCTAAATTGTACAGTTAACTCTAGACCTAAACACATACCTTAACGTAA
>CAKNYM010052705.1:257201-271457 GCA_932195095.1 Andricus curvator | reverse complement strand
TTGGATTCCTCGTTGAAAGTTACCCAGGGTATGACTGGTG
This sequence comes from Andricus curvator, assembly GCA_932195095.1. NCBI lineage: Eukaryota > Metazoa > Arthropoda > Insecta > Hymenoptera > Cynipidae > Andricus > Andricus curvator. The sequence goes on along the minus strand of CAKNYM010052705.1, from coordinate 271,417 downwards.
AATTTTCTTTCACTAATTCTGCGAGATTACTACTAGGTCCTATGGCAGCGTACTTTAACCTTCATTTGACATTAGAGGTCACCCTAAATTGTAGAGTTAACTCTAGACCTAAACACATACCTGAACGTAACATTTCCCCCTCTTTTTGATTCTGGCACCAAAAGTAGGGGTTCCCATTTAAAAAACAAGGGTCACCTTAAAATGACCTTGACAATGAGATTCAAGGTCGAATCCAAACTCACCGTTGGTGAGTTTGACAACACACAACAAGACGATGATTTTGTTTAAAAACAATATTTTCTCTGAATGAATCCCAAATGGTTCAATTGGTGTGAATATGTATATCGAACTTGAAAGTTAAGAATCCCTCGCTAATCTCTAATAAATCGCTATCATTTGTTGAATATCGCAGTATTCATTTTTTGGCCTGAAAAGGTACCATAATTGTTGAGAAATGAGGACTAGATGCATATTGCTGTTCTTTCGCTAATGTATTCTGCAAAGGTACAAATTTAGTTCGAGCTCGTTAGGCAACCTCTGGCAAATCTGAGCTTCTCGATGGACTCGCTGAAGACTGAAGGCGGAGTTCAAAGCACACGTTTCGATTGCGAAACCTGTTGTTATAAAAGTGGTTATTGATTGGCACTCATTAACGCTAGTTTCTCACTTTGACGAGTGTGAGAATTGGAAACGCCTTCTCGACTTTGCTCATTTTGCTATCACTTTTAAAAATTAACAACACGGAAAAAATGGATGTTCAATAGTAGATTTTTAAAGTATAAGATACTGCCGCCAAACAACTAAAATGATGAATCTTTAACTAAAAAAAAAAATAATTTTAAACCAAATACCTGAATTTTCAACTAAAAAGATAAATTTTCTTCCAAAAATAAAATAGTTAAATTGTCAGTTAGTAAAATATATTTACAACCAAAAAAGAAACGAATTTTCAAAAAAATAGTTCAATTTTCAACCAAAGAAATAAGTTTGTAACCCAAAAAATGAAGTTTCAGCTAATGAGAGTATTAAAATATGAATATTTTTTTTAGACAAAACAGATTAATTTTCAACTGAGAAAGATGTCTTTTCTACTATAAAAGGTGAATTTTCAACAAAATATCTTTTGTGGCAAAATATTAAACTTCTTGGCGAAAAATTCATCTTTTTAGATGAAAATTCATTTTTTATAATTCGTTTTTTATAGTTAAAAATTCATTCTCTTTTTGTTGAACATTCATGTATTTTATTAAAAATTCTTTTTTTGGGTTAAAAATTTGCATTGTATTGTTAAAAATTAATTTTTTGTGGTTAAAAACTCATTTGTTGATTGGTGGTTAAAAATTTATTTATTTTTTCGGTTGAGAATTCGTATTTTTGATAGGAAAGTTATCTTCTTTAATTGAAAATTCAACTATTTTATTGAATATTCGTCTTTTGTGGTAAAATATTAATTTTCTTGTCGAAAAATTAATCTTTTTGTATGAAAATTCATCTCTTTGGTTCAAAATTCAACTCTTTTATTGAAAATTCTTTTTTTATTGTCAAAAATTAATTTTTTTGTTGTCAAACATTCATGTATTTTATTGAAAATTCGTCTTTTTGGTTGAAAATTTATTTTTTTTAGTGGAAAATGCAACTCTCTGATTGAAAGTTTATTAATGTGGTTCAAAATTTTGAATTGTATTGTTAAAAATTAATTTTTTATGGTTAAAAACTCATTTGTTGATTGATGGTTAGAATGTTCTATTCTATTCTACTATAAAAAATTCAAATATCTTCAAAATTGAAGATTTATCAATTTTAAATATTTACAGTTTAAACTAATGCAATTTTAAACATTTTTTTTTGAATATTTAGTTCAATTTTGAAGATCTGGAATGGAAAGTTCATCAATTTTTTAATTTAAAAAAGAGAAGTTATTAGGAGAAATGATGGGAGGGAAATTAGTGGAAGTAAGGGAAAGGAGGAGTGGGTAAATAGACGATGTGAGGAGAAGCAGGGGAAAAGAGTGGAAGTAGGTGAAATCTTTGCAAGTAATGGTTGTGGAAGGGCAGTAGGGGAAGGGGAAGGTTAGCTGGGGAAGTGAGAAGAGGGGAAGTAGAGGAAAGGAAATGTAGGGGAGAAAAAGGTTGAGGAAGAGAGGAAAAGCTAAGCGTAAACTAATGTGGAGGGTAAGTAAGGGAAATGAGGGGAGGGAAAAGTAGGGGAATTCAGGGGAAATGATTGGAGGACAAAGTAGTAGAATTAATGGTGAATGAGGGGTAGTTGCGTAGAGGAAGTGAGGGAAAATTAGTGAGGGGAAGTAGGATAAGTGTTTCGAAGTAGGTGAAACGATTGAAAGTAAGGAAAGATAGTGGTGGGAGAGTGAGAGGAGGGCCTGTATTGTAGTGAGTAGGGGAAGGGGGTGTTAGCTGGGAAAGTATGGAGAGGGGGAAGACTTTGAGGAAAGCCGGAGAAGTGAAGGGTGAAGTAAGGGGAGGGAAAGTAGGAAAAATAATGAAAAGAGAAATGGGGTGAGTTATAGGGAGGGAAAGTAGGGAAGTAAGGGAAAATGAGGGGAGACTAAGTCAGGGAAGTAAGGAGAAATAAGTGAGGGGAGTAGGGAAAATAATGACAGGGAGACTAGGGGAAGTGATGTAGGGAAAGTAAGGGAATTAAATGGAAGGGAAGTAGTGGAAGTGAGACAAAGGTACTAGAGGAAGTGAGCGGATGGGGAGTAGGAGAAATGAGTGGAAGGAAAGTATGATAAGTACGGGGAAATGAGTGGAGGGAAATATGGGAGCAGTGAGGAGAAATTAGGGGTGGGTAAGTAGAGGGAGTGAGAGGAAATTATTGTGTGGAAGTAGAACATAGGTAGAAGTAGGTGAAATGATTGAAAGTGACGGTGGGTAATGAGAGGAAGTAAGGGGAGGGCTAGTAAGGTAGTGCGGGTGAATAGAGGAGAAGTGATGGCTAAAGAAGGGAAGTAGAGGAAGAAGATTGTTAGGTGGAAAGGATACAAGAGGGTGATGAAGAGGAAGAAAAAGTCGGGGCAGTAAAGAAAAGCGAAGGATGAAGTGTGGTGCGGGGAAGTAGGGGGAATATGGAAGGAAAAGTATGAGAAATAAATAAATGAATTTGAAGATTATTATTATTATTAATTGGTTAAAAATTATTATTATCATTATTATTGAAATTGTGGGTAATAACGTTTTGAGTATGCAACACACATATGATAAAGGAAGATAAGGCTGATAACTAGGGGCTTGACAAGGACAACAACAAGACCGGAAGTAATTTCCGAGATGAGCGTCGACCGGTTAAGTCGACTTGCGATAGTGGTTGAACAGTCAAAGTGGTCTCATTTTGGCATAGTACCCGACGAAGGGATACTATGGAGAGGTCATATCCTGTCCAGTTCTGGACCTGCCTGTCAGGCCTGACCGTTTCTACATTAGGCAACGAGCAGAAATTTTCAGAAGAAACCACGAAAATTACTCGCTGTATCTAATTACTATAGGGAACTTTTGTGATGGGCCTCTCTAATATTATTTCACTTTTAATTTACAAGGGAACCCAAAACCTTTGGTATTTAGTTTGAATTTATACTCCTCTCAGTAATAGGTCATTACTAAACTTCTGTTATGAAAAAAGAACTGAGATGCGCTTTTGAGCCATTCTCGAGAAAAACGGGTTTAGAAAAATCCGGGTAAGTTACATTGACCGCGACGAGAGAGTATTTCGACTGCTCGTTAGATCAGGCGGTAGCGCTCTGAGTTTGTGCCCGGACAGTCCGGGCTCGATTCTTGCTACCAGCATTTTTTCCAATTTTTTCAAATAAAAATTTGGCTCTATAGCAATAGACTATTAAATTTATTTGAATCAAGTTTAAATATTCATTTTTATTCATGCGCGGATTAAGAATGTTTTCTGATATTTGGCAGTCGCTTCTGATGAGCAAAAAAAAATTAAAATTTTACATTTTGCAACAATTGGAGTTGAATAAATAAATATTTAAACAGCCTAATTAGGAAATCGCACTGTAATGGTCTGAAAATTGATTTAATTACATTTAATGAATAAAAAATTGTCGATCTGATGAAAACTGAAGGCTGTAGGCTTTTTGAGACAGAAAAAAGTCGAAGTCTTAAGTTAAAATATTTGTATATTTGAAGTCTTCAACAATAAATAGATAAACGATTAAAATAAATAAAAAAAGAAAATGGTTAAGTCGTAAAAATGCTTTATTTCAAAATAAAGAACTGAAGTCTCTGACTTGAATGATACCATCTAAAAAAATGGTGTAACGATATGCGCTTCAAAAATCTCGCAATCGTTTTTGATGAAAATCTAATTGGCTTATTATTATTGAAGCTGTTTTATATCCTAAATGAAAATTTTTTCAAACTGAATCTACAAATAATTCCTTTAATTAAAAAAATCACAGAAAACCTTATGCAAATTAAGAAACATTTGTGCTATTCAATAATTTTGAGCGATTAATTTAAAAGTTTCAAATTATCTAATAAATTATAGAAAATATTACATTTGTTTTATGTTAGTACTTTTCGCTGAAAATTAGTATTTTCAGAAAGAAATATTGATAAAAAATCGTAAAGATTCGAAGGAGACTTGATATTTTTATAAATTTAATTTTTTTTCAGTTTTTCTCACCGTAAATTACCATTTTTAATAATTTTAGGTTACGTTCGATTTTGAAAACGAAAATTATTGGCATTTTTGATAAAAATAATTATATTTGATAGAAAATTTACAATTTTTCTACGAATATAGGTTATGTTGGTGTGTTTCACTGGAAATTAGCATTTTGGAATAATTTTTGTTTAAAATAATAAAATTTGCAAGCCTGAACAACTTCGGATTGGGTTAGTGTTTTTTATCGTTAATTGAAATTTGTATTCAGACATCATTCGATCTGAAAAAAATTCATAATTTTTAAACAATTTTAGGTTAAGTTGAAGTTAAACGTCGAAAATTGGTATTTTCAACACAAAAAAAACAATCATTTGAATAAGATTGATGAGCTTTCAACAATTTTGGATTCTGTTAGGATTTTTCGTCAAAAATTGGTATTTTTTATTTTAAAAATCAGATTTAAAAGAAGATTCACCGACTTTACACAACTTTAGGTCATGTTGATATCTTAAATTGGATATCGGTATTTTTAGAAAAAAAATCATAAAATTTCGTCAAAGATAAAAATTTTTTGTATAATTGTTGGTGAAACTAGCGATTTTCAACGGAAATATTGACATAAATTTCAAAGAAGATTTACAATTTTGGAACAATTTAAGGTTATGTTGACATTTTCATCGAAAATCGGTGACTTTGAACACAAATCAGAAAATGTACTATTTGGAACAATTTGTTAATATTATATGTTAGTGTTTCCATCGAAAATTTGTATTTTCCAATGAAAAAATCATAGTATAAGATTTTTCAGATTATATTTCTTCAGATTGACATTCACAATCATTAAAATCAAGATTTTTGTACAGTTATTGATTTTGTTGGTGTTTTATACCAGAAATCGGTACTTTTCAATAAACAAATATTGTATTTTAAAGATCAAAGATTTTTAACAATTTCAGGTTATGTTTGCATTCTTCTCCGGAAATAGATAAAGATAAAAGAAATAATTATTTTTGATGTTAAATATTTTTGATTTACTGGTCTGGGCTGAGGCAGATTTTTTCTCGTTTCGCCGAAAAAGTATTTGATCAGTAAATCAGAAATATTTAACATCAAAAATAATTAATTAATTACCCTGGTCAACAAAAATAACATCAATTATTAACATCAATTATTAAGATAAAAAAAATATTTAAAATTTTTTAACAATATTAGGTTATGTTAATATTTATTACAGGAAATCATTAATTTTGAATGAAAAAAATAACGTTAAAAAGAAGATTTACTATCTTGAACTATTTTTTGTTAGTTCTTTCGTATAAAATTGCTATTGTTTATGAAGAATCATCGGAAGTCAAGATTCAACAATGAAGTGAGAATTTTTAATATGTTTTGAGAGAATGGAACGGGAATTATTTTTCTGTCTAGAGGCACATTTTCTCAAATTTGGACAGTGAGAAAAATCCAATTTTTCATTTCAAACAAGCGGAATTTAGGTACACGTTTGGATGTAATAAAAAAAAGCTTTGGAGGGTGATAAAGAATCCAATTTAAAAAAAAATGCGAATTTAATTTCGGCGCTAGAACTTTTGAGCCGGCATCAGCTATTCAGCTGATGCTAACATGCTAACAAAAGAAAAATTCAAATATGAGATTATAAAAAAATTGGTTCGTCAGGATGTTTATCAGAATTCTTTTGATTTTCGAGCCAATAATCTCATTTTCAAAATTGATTCGGTTAGGACCTGTAGCATGCTATCTTTCAGTTTCTATCCATTATCATAAATATTGCCCTTGCTTTTCTTTCCTATTGATGTAGAAAATAGGTACTATGAAATACAAAAAATTTTCTATTATTATTAAAATTTTGTGCAATATGGGACAATAAAAAATGCGATAATATGACATGGGGTAATATGGAATATGAGTCAATATGGCATAAATCAATAAATGTCACATGGAGTAATATGACACAATAGGATTTATAGCTTGAGCGCCAGGAGAACTCTCCATGGGCTTCCCGCCCGTTTTTGAAACTAAAAATAAAAATATGACACATGGTGTATCGTGGTACATGGGGTAATGTAGCACATCGGGTCTATGTTTTTTGATTAGAATAGTATATTTGGAATAATAAAGCACTAGTGGCAAAATGGTACATAGGGTAATGTGGAGCATTGGGTCATGTGTCACACAAGTTAATGTGAGACATGGGGTAATGCGGCACGTAGGATCGATGTTTTTGATTAGCATATTTAGAGTTATGTAGAACGATGGGTAATATGGAACACATGCTAATGTGGGACGTGGGGTCATGTGGCACAGGTGTTAATGTGGGACATCGGGTAATATGGGACATGGGGTAATGTGCCACGTAGAGTCTATGTTTTTTGATTAGGGTAGTAATTCACAGCAATAGTGTACTATCGTTTCTAAAAACATCCTTAATTCCTGAAATAGCGGTACCGGCGGCAAGATCTTTTTATAATTATAGATAGATTACAAGAATTACAAAAATTAATTGAAAGCGAGTTTCAATTGACCTAACTATATTACGTGGTGCTTTTTTTGAGAAGCGGAAGTGCAAATTCCTTGCGGGGCTTAGAAGCCCGGAAGAGTCGAATAGGTTTATCGGACTCGTCAAATCTTTCCCAAGTGCACCGGCTTTATTCACACTCAGCTTGAAGTACGACAGTCCTGGAACACTACACGCGGCATAATTAACCGCGTCTAATGTTCGCTGTGAAGATCGCGCATTACTTTGTTGGATATCTGCTTCTTCGGTTTTTTATTCTCCTTTATTTTTTTTCTGCAACGCTTGCCCGAACTCACGAGATATGCATCGTAGTTGAGCCAGTACTCCGTGAACGATTAACGAGGGCACATACTTGCCCCTCTGAGAATATGATAGACAGAGAAGGAGAAAAAGTTAGCGAAAGGAGTGGAAAAGAGGGAGATGAATCTACTCAGATTATGGCAACGATTATCACTTTTGAGATCATTATTCTGCCCTCTGAAATTCAATGAGTTAATTAGTTTCTTGCTTAATTTGTTGAATCCGTTTAATAGTTAATTGATACAGGGAATATGCTGAAGGCAATTTAAAATCACATTATTTTTTTTTTAATTTTTGATAATTAATTGACTTTGTTAAGCTCTTCGCCTGGGATGATTGCTAGAATGATTGATCAGCGAACTGGGTCGGAGCAGTGTTGCGGAAGGAACGTTTTGTTCAAATAGGCAAGCGGGGAATTCTAGAACAATTAAAAAATTGTAATTTTATAATGATAATAATAATAAATCTATGACAGGGTGACGGAACCAATTACCAGATGAGATTCTACGAGGGCGAACATAAAATACTAAAATTACTAACACGAATTTCTAACCAAAAGTATTATTTTTCTATTGAAAAAGGCGACCTTTGAACAAAATACATGAATTTTCAACAAAAAAGATCAATTTTCTGCCCAATTGTTTTATTTTCTAATAAAAATATGAATGCTTATTTAAAAATGAAATAGATACATTTGCAATCAAAAAAGTTAATTTTTCACACAAAAAAATATAATTGAAAAAATAGTTAAATTTTCATCTAAAGGGATCAATTTTCAATTTAAATTATGCATCATGAACCAAAAAATAAATTTTGAACAAGTTTGTTTAACTTTCTGCCAAGTATTTGAATTTCCAAACCAATGAAACGACTTTTTAACCAAGATGATTAATTTTCTACCAAAAAATACCGATTTTCAACAAAATACATGAATTATTTACAACAAATAAAAGTAAATTCTAAGCCAAATAGTGGAATTTTTTACGAAAATAGTAGCATTTTCATCCCAAAAAGTGTATTTTCTAAGAAAACAGTTGAATTTTTAATAAAAGATATACTTTTTAATCAAATTGTTAAATCTTTTACAAAATAGAAAAATTTTCAGCCAAATAGTTGAATTTGAAACTAAAACAGATACATTTTCAACCAAGATAGATATAGTTACATTTTAAATTAGGAAAATAATTTTCTCACAAAAAAAAAAATTATTTTCAACAGAATATTCCATCTTTCAACCACGAAGTTATATTGTAAATCAAGAAGATTGATTTTGTATCAGAAAAGACAAATTTTTAACAAAATGCATGAACTTTTAATTAAATATTGGAATTTTCAATTATAAAGTATAAAATAATTGAAAATGGAATAGTTACATTTTTAGTTGAGGAATTAATTTTTAAACCAAAAGACGAATTTTAGAAAGATTACATGAATTTTCAGTCAAGTGGTTCGAGTTTCAACAAAATAGATTAGGTTTTAACGAAAAAAATTAATTTTCAAGCATGACTCTTAATTTTCTACAAAAAAAAAAATTTCAACAAAAAAAAAGCGAATTTTCCACAAAGTAGTACAATTTTTAACTGAACCATTTTTAGTGAAAATCAAAAATCTTTAACCAAAAAAATGAATTTTTAACTAAGAAGTTGACTTTCAACCATGTAGTTGAATTTTCAACTTAAATGAAATAGTTAAATTTTTAGCTAAAAGAATAAATTTTTGACAAGAAAAAAGAAACGAATTACGGACAGTATAGTTAAATTTTCCATCAAAGAAATTAATTTTCGACCAAAATATGTGAATTTTCATCACAAAATGACGAACTTTTAATAAAAAGATTGAATTTTCAACCAAAAAAAAATCACTTTTTATTAAAAGTGTTTCAACAAAATAGTTTAATTTTCAACCAAAGAGATAAATTCTTAATTGAACTAAAGAACCTTCAAACCAACAAATTTATTTTAAGAAAGTAGTTAAACTTTGAACTAAGTAGTTGACATTTCAACTATCCGACATAAATTTTCAACTAGAGAGATGAATTTTCAACTAAAATAATGAATCTTCAACAAAAACAAAAATTTTAACAAAATTGTTAAAAATCAGATCAATAAGTTGATTTTTCAATTAAAAAAGAGAAATTTTGAACCAAAAATTGAACATTTAATATTTAAACCGAAAAATTAATTTTAGACCAAAAAAGTAAAAGTTGGTATTTCTACAAACCAATTTTAAATTTTGAATAAAAAAACAGTTGAATTTAACCAAAAAAAAGACAAATTTTCAACAAAATAGTTGAATCCTTGGCCAAAAAAGAATTTTTTTAAAGCAGGCAGTTGCATTTTTGAGCAAAAAAAGAGTAAATTTTTACCAAAAAAGTTGAATTTTCAACCTGAAAGATTTTTTAGTCGAAAAGAAAAAAAAATGTCAACAAAATTGTTGAATTTTCCACAAAACAGTTGAATTTTCAACCAAAAAAAACAAACTTTTTTGGTAAAATTTTCATGAAAATAATTAAATTTGCAACAAAAAAGTTGCATTTTTGACCAAAAACGATCAAATTTTCAACGAATGAGTTGAATTTTTTATCAAGTAAAGTTTTTCAGTCAAGAAAAAAAATTGTGACCAAATTGTTGCATTTTCATGAAAATTTCAATTTTTTACATTACATGTTTGGTTAGAAATTAATTTTAAAAGTTAAGGTTCAGCAAAATAGTTGAATTTGCAACCCAAAAGGACAAATTTTGATCAAAACGTTTAAATTTTTCACCAAAAAAGGATATCTTTTCAACAAAATTGATACATTCTTATCAAAATAATTAAATTTTCAACCAAATAATAACATTCTCAACTGAAAAATCTGAATTTTCAATCAAAAATATAATAATAGATTATTCAGCCCAAAAAAATTACTTTTGAAAAAATTGTATTTTTTTTTGACTCCTTTAATTCAGTTCGCCTTTAAATGGAAAAACGAGAAAAAGTGGTAAATGGGAGAATCGGGGAAAGACTGTGAAGCCTGCGAAAAAAAAAATCTGATAATTTTCAATTCTTCCAAAATATTAGGTTAGAAAACTGAAAACTTTCCTTAGAAAATAAAGGTAACTTTCCACTGCCGATTTTGGAAAAAAAAAAATTTTTTATCCGGATTACACAAAGTGTTTTTTTTTCGGTTTTTGCAACATGTTAGACCCAGAACTGAAGTTAGTTTAAATTTAAAAAAAAGAAGGTGAAAACGATTGAAAGTTGGAAATGTTAAAACTAATTACAAAGAAGTAATTAGAATTTCAATTACGGTAATTAAAAGAAACCTCTCATGTGATAATTAAAAAAATTTCTAAATTTTCTTTCAAAAATAATTAACCTGCCCTTAATTATATTTTTTCCGAGCTTCTGATGTTTTCGGGTCACTGCTCGGATACATTTCCACCGTAAAATAATATTCTTTATACGTCTCTGCTTAGTTTTTGATACGCCCTTCTATTTTAATGATCGTGCCGTGTTAATTGCAGGAATTAATGAGCGTTTTACGGTGATTATTCGAATTGATGAACAAACTCGCGCCTTTTCCGACAAACAACGAAAACAATTGAAACATTTTTTGTTCAATGATTAATTACGAGCTAGAATTATTTTCATGCTAAAATTTAATTTAAATTGTAAACTGTACTCTTTAAATCCGAATTAGTAGAAATTTTACTAATATTAGTAGCATTGCGTCTGACTGCTAAATTAGTAATTTTAAGACTTTCTGCTAAATTTGAGGGTAAGATTGATGTTACTAAATTAATTAGTAAGGGTATTCTGCTAATCTGATTAATAGTACTAAATTACTAATTCTATGAGTAGCATCGAATGGCTAGGGAAACATAATTTAATTATCTAAAATAATTTTGGCTGGTTTTTAAGTTTTAATTGCGAAAGTTCAAGGTTTTCTCAATTTATATTTTAAGTTTATATTGTTATATTATTCGTAATTCTGTATGAACTATACGATATAGAAAATTCGAACGGTGCAGACATTTTATATTTTCAAAACAAATGTAAGTAATAAAAAAAGTCAGGAAAGTAAAATAGCGTTCTTAAAAATTAAAATATTACAATAAATATAATTGTATAACATTGTTGATATTAAATTAATTTTTTCTCATTACAATTTGAATGATTTGTAAAAATTAAAAATATTGTTTTCGCATAAAAGCATTGTGAATCTTATAGGACAAAAAATAATAGATAATTTTGCAAGGGAAAAAAAATTTAATGGTCCAATCGAATAGCGCTATACGTTTTTACGTATCCTGCATTTTTAAACAATTCAAAAATCAAATTTTTTTTTAAATGTGCGATAGAACTTTAGAGAATGTTGAAGCCAATGAAATGTGTTTTGAAAAAAGTAGCACTAAAATAGTTTTGTGAAAAAATCCTTCAACTATAAGCTTTAATTTATTTTTAATATATCGCAGAAAGTAAAATTAAAAAAAAAATTGATAAAGGATTGGATGCTCTAAAAAATACTTTATAAAATGTGCTTAGGATGAAGCCAATTTATCAATTTTTTAAAGTAGGTACTGCAACAATAGTGTAAATTTCCTTGTATCAACAGCAACAGCTTATGGGTAAAAAAAATGAATTTTTGACAAAAAAATAGTATGTACAACCCAAAAATATGCATTTTCTACCAAACTAATGGATTAATTATTGAAAAAAAAATTCAACAAAATATTAAAATTTTAATGCAAAAAAAAAATAAATTTTTAACTAAAATGATGAATTTTCAACCATAAAAATGAATTTTTAACCAAATAGTTGAATTATATAATATAATATAATCACAAAGTTTCTATTAATATCCCTCAAAATATATATTCATTCAATTTTTATTGTGATTTGCCTACAGATAAAATGTTTTCAAAATTTTCAATTAAGAAGAAAAAAATTCATGTAAAATGTATAGTTTTCAAGCCAAAAAAATGAATTTTTGACGAAAAAGATGTATTCACAACCGAAAAATATGCATTTTCTACCAAACTAATAAATTAATTATTAACAAAAAAAAATCAACAAAATATTACAATGTTCAGGCAAAAAATGAATTTTTAACTAAAATGATGAATCATTAACCATAAAAATGAATGTTTAACCAAATAGTTGAATTATATAACATAAATTAATAATGAAGTTTCTATTGATCACTCAGAAAATATATATTTATTCAATTTTCATTCTCATTTGCCTACAGATAAGATGTTTTCAAAATTTTCAATTAGGAAAAAAAAATCATCTAAAATGTATAGTTTTCAAGCAAAAAAAATGAATTTTTGAAGAAAAAGTTGTATTTACAACCCAAAAATATGAATTTCCTACCAAAATAATGAATTAATTATTAACAAACAAACCAAATTCAAGAAAATATTAAAATTTTCAGGCACGAGCAAGTTTATTGTTAAATAACAGTGAAAATAGTATTTTTACAATGAATGAAAAATCATCATTTTTCTATATTTTCATTGCATTATTTACATTTAAATGTTAATTTTGAAGACCAAAACTCACCACAAACGATTTATTTTTGCTAGTTCCATGTTTAGTTAAAAATTTACCTTCTTCAGTTGAAAATTCAATTTGTTTGAGAAATTTTATATTTTGTTAAAACTTTGTCTTTTCTGTTAGAATATTCACCATTTTGGTAACAAATTCACTTTTTCGGTTGAAAAATCAATTTCTTTGTTTGAAAATTTACAAACAAAAAAAAAATTAATTGAAAAAAAAATTTAATTAAAATTAAATTCACAAATTTTGGTTAAAAATTCATATATTTTATTGAAAATTAATATTTTTAGGTGGAAAATTAATCTTTTTGGTTAAAAATTAATTTCATTGTTCGAAAATTAGTTTTCTCTATTGGAAATTTATTTTTGAAAATTTATTCTCTTTTGTTGAAATTTTTTTTTGCAGAAAATTCATCTTTTGAATTACAAATTCAACTACTTGGTTAAAAATTAATTTGTATGGTTGAAGATTCATCATTTTAGTTAAAAATTCATAAAAACCATAAAAATGAATATTTAACCAAATAGATAAATTATATAATATAGTATAAACATGAAGTTTCTATTAACTTCCCTCAAAATATATATTTATTCAATTTTTATTCTCATTTGCCTACAGCAGATAAGATATTTTCAAAATTTTCAATTAAGAAAAAAAAATCATCTTAAATGTATAGTTTTCAAGCCAAAAAAATGAATTTTTGACGAAAAAGCTGTATTTACAACCCAAAAATATGCATTTCCTATCAAACTAAGAAATTAATTATTAACAAACAAACAAAAATTCAACAAAATATTGAAATTCTCAGGCAGAAAAAAATGAATTTTCAACTAAAATAATTAATCTTCAACCGTAAAAATTAATTTTTAACCAAATAGTTGAATTTTCAGCTCAAAAGATGCATTTTCTACAAAAAAAAGTTGCAAAAAAATAGATGAATTTCCAAAAATAAAGTTTTAATAAACCAAACTAATTTTCAAGCAATGAAATTAATTTTTAACCAAAAGGATTCATTTTCCATCTAAAAATAATTATTTTTAATAAAATACATGAAGGAATTAATTTTTCAACAGTCCGCTTTTCAATTAGAGTGAAGTTGTGATTAATTCAAATTGACGAAAAGAATAATTTTAACAATTTATCATTATTGTTATTAATAATTTCTTAGTTTGATAGGAAATGCATATTTTTGGGTTGTAAATAC
>CAKNYM010052705.1:201721-247201 GCA_932195095.1 Andricus curvator | reverse complement strand
AAAAAGTTTGAGCGCACTTACGGCGTGCGATTTGGTAAATACACTGAGCGCGCACTTTGTGCTTCGTGTTATATGTTCTTCATATACAAATTACTAAATTTGTATTTGATTTCAAATGAAAAAAAACCAATACCTTCTCATTAAAATGAGAATGTAATAATGATATAATTTAGGCGACAAATTTGATTCATTACAATTTTATTTTAGCTTGTGCCGTTTTTCAAAAAAGTTAATTTTTTCATTTTAAATATATTCTTACAACAAAAATTGATTACAAGTTTGTAAATCTTTTTTGAATGCACAATTTTTGTTCATTTATCTGTTTTCGTACCTTGCATTGTTTTTTCAAAAATTTGATTTTTTTTACTGTCAATGTTATTTTCACGAATAAAACAAAAACTACGCATCCTATCGAAACATGATTTACAACAAATTTGTACCTCTTCCTTGGATGAACAAATGTTGTTCTTGTCATTTTTTTCGTTGCTCATGTTATTCGTCTAAAAATTTGATTTTTCTATTTTCAATGCTGTTTTTTACGAATAAAACAAAAACTACGCGTCATATCAAAAAGTGAGTGATAAGAAATTTGTAGATCTTTTCTGGGTGCATAATTTTGGTGGAATGATCTTTTCTTGTATCTTGCATAGTTTCACAGCAAAATGGAATTTTTGATTATTTTTTTGTGCGATCAAAATTTGAATTTTTTATTTTTCAAAAAATTCAAAAAGTTGTTATGAAAATATTATAGGGTGTTCAAAAAGCAACGTTTTTCTCCTCTTGACTTTTTTTCATATCGTGCGTTTTTCGGCTTAAAATGTACATTTTCGTTTGTTTTTTGGAATTTTGAAAATGCTATAACTCCAGTAATTTTTTTTTTATCACAAAAAGTCATTAGAATATTTTGTTCGTCATGTTGCGTACTACTAATAACCATACATAGAATTTTTAAATCTTCAAAAAAAGTGGTCTCAAAAATTTTCAAAATGTGCTCACTTTTTGAATTTTCATCCAAAATAGCTGGTTAACGAACTCGTTCTCTATTTTTCGGCCATAAAAAAGTGTGCCAAAGCTCAATCAAATCTGATCATTTTTTCGAAAGTTATCGTGGCTACAGACAGACAGACAGACAGACAGACAGACAGACAGACAGACTACAGACAGACAGACACCTTGGTAAAAACCGTTTTTTCTGGCTCAGGGGGTCTCAAAACGTGGAGATTTGATGAAAACCGACTATGTCAAATTTTACATAAAACCAATACCTTCTCATTAGAATGAGAATGTAAAAATCTGTATAAAAGCCTTGTATATAATTGTGATCCAATTTCTAGATTAAATTGATAAATTGGCATTTACCATGATATAGTGCCGGGTTACTAAATTCTTTAATAAATTATGTCACTAATCGCTTGTTTTTTCATAACTGTCATCAAGAAACATCTCCACCAACCGAAAGAAGTGCATCTAGAATTTGATAAGAGTAAGCTTCAGAAAGCGCAAAAATGGATCTGGATAATCGGATCCTTCTGATGCGCAATTTGCTTATTAAATAACAAATCCCAAATCTGTATAAAAGCCTTGCATAACATTCAGATCAAATTTCGGGATCAAATTGATAAACTGGCATTGATTATGATTTAGTGCCGGTTTACTAAATTGTTTAATAAATTATGTAACTAATCACTGATTTTGTAACAACATTCATCAAGAAACACCTCCACCAACCAGAAGAAGTGCATCTAGAATTTGATAAGTGTAAATTTCAGATAGCAAAAAAAGGATCTGGTTAATCGGATCCTTCTGATACGCAATTAGCTTATCAAATAAAAAATCCCAAATCTGTATGAAAGCCTTGCATATAATTGTGATCCATTTTCTAGACAAAATTGATAAACTGGCATTCATTATGATTTAGTGCCAGTTTACTAAATTGTTTACTAAATTATGTAACTAATCACTGGTTTTGTAATAATATTCATCAAGAAACACCTCCACAAACAGGAAGAAGTGCATCTAGAATTTGATAAGACTAAACTTCAGAATGCGAAAAAACGGATCTGGATAATCGGATCCTTTTGATGCGCAATTTGCTAATCAAATAACAAATCCCAAATGTGTATGAAAGCCTTGCATATCATTGTGATCCATTCTCTAGATCGAATTGATAAACTGGAATTCACTATGATTTAGTGCCGGTTTACTAAATTGTTTAATAAATTCTGTAACTAATTACTGGTTTTGTAATAACATTCATCAAGAAACACCTTCACCAACAGAAAGAAGTGCATCTGGAATTTGATGAGAGTAAACTTCAGAAAGCGAAAAAACGGATCTGGATAATCGGATCCTTCTGATGCGCAATCTGCTTATCAAATAACAAATCCCAAATCTGTATAAAATCCTTGCATATCATTCAGATCCAATTTCAGTATCAAATTGATAAACTGGCATTCATTATGATTTGGTGCCGGTTTACTAAATTGTTTAGAAAATTATGTAACTAATCACTGGTTTTTCCATAACATTCATCAAGAAACACCTCCACCAACCGGAAGAAGTGCATGTACAATTTGATAAGTGTAAACTTCAGATAGCAAAAAAACGGATCTGGATGATTGGATCCTTCTGATGCGCAATTTTCTAATCAAATGACAAATCCCAAATCTGTATCAAATCCCTAGCATATCATTCAGATCCATTTCCTAGATCAAATTGATAAACTGGCATTCATTATGATTTGGTGCCGGTCAACTAATTTGTTTAATAAATTATGTAACTAATCACTGGTTTTGTAATAACATTCATCAAGAAACACCTCCACCAACCGGAAAAAGTGCATCTAGAATTTGATAAGAGTCAACTGCAGATAGCAAAAAACGGATCTGGATAATCGGATCCTTCTGATGCGCAATTTGCTAATCAAATAACAAATCCCAAATCTCTATAAAAGCCTTGCATATTATTGATATCAAATCTCGGGATCAGAGTGATCACCTGGCATTTACTATGATTTAGTGTCGGTTTACTAAATTGTTTAATAAATTATGTAGCTAATCAATGGGTTTGTAATAACATTCATCAAGAAACACCTCCACCATCAGAAAGAAGTGCATCTAGAATTTGATCAGAATAAACTTTAGAATGCGAAAAAACGGATCTGGATAATCGCATCCTTCTGATGCGCAATTTTCTAATCAAATAAAAAATCCCAAATCTGTATGAAAGCCTTGCATATCATTGTGATCTATTTTCTAGATCAAATTCATAAACTAGGATTCATTATGATTTAGTGCCAGTTTACTAAATTGTTTACTAAATTATGTAACTAATCACTGGTTTTGTAATAACATTCATCAAGAAACAACTCCACCAACCGGAAGAAGTGCATCTAGAATTTGATAAGACTAAACTTCAGAATGCGAAAAAACGGATCTGGATAATCGGATCCTTCTGATGCGCAATTTTGTAATCAAATAAATCCCAAATCTCTATAAAAGCCTTGTATATCATTCAGATCCAATTTCGGGATCAAATTGATCACCTGGGATTTCCTATGATTTAGTGTCGGTTCAATAACCTAAACAGTATATTATGTAACTGATCGCTGAGTTTGCAATAACATTCATCAAGAAACACCTCCACCAACCGGAAGAAGTGCATCTAGAATTTGATGCGATGAAACTTGAGATAGCAGAAAAACGAGAAAAGGAAGAAGCAAGACGATTCGCAGGGGGCAACGGGCATGACCGGGGCAACAATGGTTGTAATCGTGATACGCGTGTACAGGATCTGTCAATCCAAGTCTAAGACTTCCATGAAGGCAGTTTCCTTCTCCTCTACATTCACAGAGGCCATCCGGGGTTCCCATCATGGCTAATGACACGCACCGGCTTTTTTTCCTCATCCCCCCTCCATTATTCATATATTTATCCAGAAGTTGACGTAAAGAACAAAACCAAAGTCCGGGGATACTTTTATTCACCTTCGAGCCCTCTCGTTTTGAAATAACCCCCGACCCCCTTCTTAATACCTTTAAGCCTCTTCCTGCCCCTGAGCATGATTAATATAAAATAAATGATTGCCTGGCATCCGGTCTCACAGAGCGTAGCATGGTCATCCGATTGCTCCTTCTTGTCTTTTATTTTTTTTTCTTCGTACTACTCCTTTCTTTTTTATTCATGATCATTTCGCGCAATTTGTCGGTCAAACCATCACGGTTAGTTTGATGTGATTTCATGCTTATTGTCCACGCGAATTGGTTGATGGCGGGGACAAAGCACAGAACGATCACCGAGAGTCATTTAATGTTTTTTCAAGTTTTTTAAGAAGAGATTTTTATTTTATGGAAAAAGTGATGCATTGTGGAAAATGTCGATAAAATATATGTATCTTCATCTGGTAGAATAAGCATTCATTTTTGTTAAGATATAAAAAAAACAAAGTTTCATTTTGAACAAAGAAGTCGTCAAAATGTTTTAAAACAAAAATCAACCATAATTAGTTTATATTATGTAAGAAAATGACATGAAAGAAAAATGAAAACCTAGTTTTTTCTGTGTATGCATTTCAAATTATACGTATTTGAAAACGACTGGAAGTTTAAAATAGAAAATATTAAAATTTACACCAGTCTGAAAGAAACAACTTCTGTAATATTCAGTTTAGAAATACAATTTGAATCTTCGGAAAATTCAAGTGTAGATTTTCTAAAAAGTGCGCAATTAAAAAGAAAACAATAAACAAAAAATTTGGTTACCAAGGGGTCATTCATTCAAAACGTTGAAACTAAAAAATTTGAAGTATGAATTAATTGTTCAATTTTACATTTAGCTGTTGTAAATGAAGCCTTTGCAGAGATAACTTTATATCGACAAAACTATGATACAGAACAGAAAATTTTTGAGCAATATTATCCTGTCATACTATAAACATCGTTTGGAACAAAAAGTCGACCGATTCGTTTTAAATAGAAAAATTTGACAAACTTTGACAACTTGATTCTTTCAAATTATAATTGGAAAATTATATAGATTATTCACTGTGAACTTCTCAGAATTTTAAGATTTTTTAATTCAAAGCTGATTCCTCAGTTTGAACTTAGATTCCTGAAAATGTAGTTGATTTCCGATTCAATTCGAAATAATAGTGCAATATGGTATTACATGTATAAATGAAAATATCATTTTTATATTTAAAGAGCGTCCTTCTCTTTTACAGAAACGTTTGACCAATTTTTCTTTCCACAGGAATTTTGTTGAAACTGCTTCTAATTTCGAACTAATTTAAAATTGGCCCGTGATTTGAAATTAATTTTTTTTGATTGCAAAGTCTACTATTATATCGTTAGTTCAGAATTCATCTAGTTTGATTAAAAAAATTACTATTTGGTTAAACATTGAACTATTTTGTTGAAAATTTGTTTTCTCAGTTAAAATTTCAATTTCTGAACCGAAAATTTATTTCGTCCATTTTTGGCTGAAAATTGAATCGATTTTATTTTAAAATTCAACTATTGAATTTATTATTAAAAATTAATCCTTTTTGGTTGCAAATTCAACTACTTGGTTGAAATTGGAACTTCTTTGTTAAAAATTCATTTAGTTTGTTGAACATAGAAACATTTTGTTGAAATTTTTTTTTTTTTTACGTTGGTAATTAATTAATGATGAATGAATTAATTAATTATGTGACAAAGAAGGGGAGGGTTGCAAAAGTTTTGAAAATAGCATTACGTATTTAAACGGCTCCTTAATCAATAAAAAAAAGTTGCCAAATTTCAGAGTTACGAATTGACAGTTGTAGGAAATTCCTTTCCTCGTTCTCGATTGTAACAATTTCCCAACAATGTCTGTGATTGGCCGGAGCGCCCTATGGTGGGGACTGGTCGAACTTGATTGACCAATCAAATCTCTTACAAAAAACCCGGGAGGACGAAAAGCCAAATCGGATTGGTATCATAAGCATTGTCCCTATTGATGTCATTAGGGTCTTTTCAGATTTCGATTGCTTCTCTATGTTTTCTTGGAAAAATATAGAACGTTTTTGCGATGACGGTTGTTTTGTTGAATAAAATGCTATTCGCTGTTTCGATATGATGCTCAGCTAGTGCTGATTGCGTGAAATGTTTTAGCCTGACTTCGTTCTCATGTTCCTTTACACGTTGGCTCACCGCTCTCCCGGTTTCTTCAATATGGACTTTGCCACAAGAACAACGGATTTTATATACTCACGGATCACTGAGAGGCGCCTTTTCATCTTTGGGGTTGTTTACAAGTTGTCTTATATTCGCAGGTGGTTTAAATATAGTTTGGATGTTGTGTTTGTTGATAATTCTTCCTATTTTTTCTGTGATAGTGTATTTTCTTATTGCTTTATCAGTTCGTTTGTTTGTGTATAAGAGTATATAGTATCCCTTGTTCTTGTGTCAAAGTCTATATTACAGAAACCGGGAGAGCGGTGAGCCAACGTGTAAAGAAACATGAGAGTAAAGTCAGACCCAGCATGGGTCGCTCTGGCCAATCACAGGCATCGTAGAGAATACATATATAAGAACAACATAACCTGAAACTTCAGTTTCAGGTCAGCCCTGAAGAAGTGAACTTCAATGTTCACACGATTGAAACCCAAAAAAGCTTTAAATTTTTAATTTAAATTTATTTTAATGAATCATCGTGAAAGCATTAAATCTATCAATTTCCCAACAGCTCACTTGATTCCAGAAGTAGAGGGGAAGGAAGTGCCGTGATTGGAAAACGTGCAAAGATTGGCTGGATTTTATGTAGACGGGAATTTTGTGGAGGAGAGAAAAGACCGATTGAGAAAGACAGAAAATAAAAGGAGAGAGTGATGTGGGAAGGGGGATGAAAAGAGGGAGACTCCCAAAGGAGCTCCCCTTTACCCTCGCGACCTCAAACCGAACCAAGCTGTGGATCCCTTAAAAAACGGATTTACAACCTGTTGCTGCCTTCCATAGCCACTTAAAGATTCCCCTCGATATTGAAAGAATATCCGAAAAGAAGGAGGGCGACCCTCCCTCAATGGTCCCGGGAAGTCCTCCCCCTTGTCGTTACTCAATGCCTTGTAAATATAAAAGTCCGGATATCGAGTCAAAGAGGGTCGAAGAGGGTCGAAAAGTAAAGTTAGGAAAACATTCGATTTAAGTCGGTCTAGATGTCCTCGACATGAAAAAGTATTGATAGAATTGGTCAGGCCTATTACCAGTGTAATGAACCCTATTTTGAAATATAATTTAAGATTAATAATAAATAATATAATAATACTAATAATATAATATTAAAATATAAAAATCTAATAAAAAACTATCTAAATAAATAAATAAAAATCACTGATGGACTGAGGTGGCGTAAGTGGTAGCGCACCACATATGTAATTAGGTTATTGGTTCAAACCCAGCCTGCATTAAATTTTTTTAGAACTTACTTTCTCGTTCTCTTTAATATATCGCGAAACGAAAAATTGACTTGCAATTAAGTAGGATCCTACTTATAAAGAAAGCAAATAGAATCATCTTCCATTAAAATTAACCATCGATGCGCTTGTAATAGGCCTCAGCAAATCTATCATAACTCAACTAGTCAAAATGAAACAATTTAAAATGAAAAAGTATTCATCGGAATCGGCGGGATTCATATTTTTTTTTAATTGATTCAAACCATA
The DNA here is from genome assembly GCA_932195095.1 of Andricus curvator. Taxonomy (NCBI): domain Eukaryota; kingdom Metazoa; phylum Arthropoda; class Insecta; order Hymenoptera; family Cynipidae; genus Andricus; species Andricus curvator. Next base: position 239,521 of record CAKNYM010052705.1, on the reverse strand, counting down.
TTTTTGTTCAATTTTTACAGATTAGAGACCATCCATAAACAACTTTACCAATTTCAGAGGGGAGGGTGTCGCGTAAAATATTGCAATTAGTAAAAAGCGAGGGGTCAATTCTAAAGTTCAATTTTATTTGATTCAAGTTCAATTTCTAAAGTATTCTTCTTTTTCTCCCTGTTTTGGAAAATATTCCCTTTTCATGATTTTTTCGAATAAATGCAAAGTGAATTAATATAATCCAATAAAAAAATGTCACAAGTTTTAGTTAAAAGTTTTTTTTTTCTTTGAAAATCTATTATATCTTTGGTTTAGAGATTTAGAAAAAAACTACTTGGCTGAAAGCTGAATGACTTCTTTTTAATGACGATTCATCTCCTTGATTAAAAATTTATCTTTTCTATGGAAATTCGTTTTATTACTTGATCTTTTTTTGTTGTTAAAAAATCATCTTCTTCAATATTTATTTTTATTAGTGGGAAATTGAACTATTTTTTAGAAAATTCATATATTATTATTATTATACCATTAAGCCATTCCCCTTATATGTAGTCAAAAATTCGTTTTTTTTTATAGTAAATTACTATTTTTGGTCATAAAATCATCTCTTAGGTCGAAAATTCAACTATTTGGTTGAAAGTTTCATTCTTTTGTTGAAAATTAATTTATTTCATGAAGATTCACCAGTTTAGTTGAAAACTCATCTCTTTGGTTTAAAATGTAACTGTTTTGTTGAAAATTCGTTTTTTACTGGCTCAAATAAAATTTTTTTTACTGAAATTGTCACTATTCTGTTTTTGGCTGAAAATTGATCTTTTTCAGTCAAAAATTCAACTACTTTTTACAAAATTTTTTTCAGTAGAAAATTTCAATATTTTGCTGATAATTTAGGTATTTTGTAGAAAATTGAGCTTTGTTAGTAGTAAATTAATCTACTTAGTCAAAAAATCATCTATTTGGTTAAAAATTCAACTATTTGGTTGAATGTTGAATTCTTTCGTTGAAATTTTATTTTTGTATGAATATTTGTTATTTTAAAAGGAAATTCAGACTTTTGGTTTAAACTTTTACTAGTTTGATGAGAATTCTTTTTTTCTTAGTAGAAAATTAATTTTTTTACTTAAAATGGCGGTGTTCTATTTTTGCTATCAAAATGATCTTTTTTAGTTGAAAATTTAAGTATTTGGTTGAAAATTCACGTATTTTGTTGAAAATGTGTTTTTTTTCTTAACTGAACTGTCCGTGATTTTAAATTAAAATCTTATTTGAATAAAAAATCAGCTATTCGGTGTAAATTTTAATCACTTTCTGAGGAATTTATTTTTTTGTTTGTTTGAGATTAATAATTTAAGTTGTATATTCTTATATTTGACTAAACATTAACATTTATATTAAAAATTCATATTTCTGATCTTAATTGAACTACTTTGGTATTAAATTCAACTATTTGGTTTAAAAAATTTCTTTTTTTATTGAAAATTCAACCACTTGGTTGAAGGTTAAACTATTTTATTATAAATTTTTTTGAATTAATTTTTAAACTATTTGGTAGCACTTTCATGTATTTTGTTAAAAATTCATGTTTTTGAGTCGAAAATTATTCCTGTTTCTTGAAAAATCATCTTTTTGATTTTTGGTTAATGATTCAATTTAACGATTCCATTTTTGGTTAAAAACTTTTTTTTTATTTTAAAATTGTACAGTTCGGTTAAAAATTTATGTATTTGGTTAAAAATTCATCTTTTGGTAGAAAATTATTCGTCTTGTTTCAAAAATTATCTTGTTAGGTTAAAAATGCAGCTATTTGTTTGAACATTCAACTATTTCGTTGAAAGTTTAATTATTTTTTTGAAAATTGAACTATTCTGTTGAATTCATCTTTTGGTTTAAAATGAACTTCCCTATTGAAAATTCTACGTTTCAGTTTGCATATGCAACTGTGTTCTAAAAAAATTGTCTTTATGGCTAGAAAATTCAACTATTTAAATTAAAATCCAACTGCTTTGGTTGAAGTTCAATATTTTTTGTTAAAAATTCAATTATTGTGTTGTATGTCCAACCATTTGTTCAAAGTTATCTTTTCCGGTCGAAAATTTAACTGTTTTGTAAAAAATTCGTCCTTTCGTAATCAAAATCCAGCTTTTATGGTATCTTTGAAAATTAAATCGTCTTCGAAAAAGTTAACCTTTCTAGATTGAAACTTAAACAATTTGATTGAAATTTCAACTATTTTGTCAAAAATTTGTCCCTTCTGTTCAAAAGATCAACTCTTCGGTTGTTATTGTAACTTTTGGATTGAAAATTAATTTCTTGTTATTGAAAGTTCCACTTTTTGGATTTAAAATTCATCTCTCGGTATAACATTATATTCGGTTCAAAACTGAACTATTTTTTTGAAAATGCAATATATTCCGACTTGAAACCTTGGGAATTTAAAAAGTTTCATATTGAATTCAATATGGTAGGTATCTACATAAATTTCATCTAGAAGAATATTTATTCGCCTATTGTTCCCCTATTTTCGTGAAAAATCGCCAAAGTCTGTTTAACTTACGGGGGTATGATTTTGAAGTTTTTAATTTTTTTTAAAAAAGAACTTTTTTTGGGGACACCCTACAAATAATAAATATCAAAATCGTATCGTTTAATTTATAATGTACAGATTTTTATAAGTTTTGATATCTAGAACGAAATTTGGGTTCGCGATACGTCTATTGAGAGAATTAGAACCATTAGTGTGTAAACAAACAGCGGTTATTCGCGTTTGTGTGTGTTAGTGATTAACGTGAAAGCTTCACATAACCACCTCGATATCATGTGGTTGAACATTCCCACCCCTTCCCTAGTTCCGTTTTCCCTTATCCATATAGTGGTTCAATCTATAGACACCATCGATTGGCTTCATCCTCCTAAAACGGGCCACTGATGGACCAAAACTATCCTCGAAATTCAAACATTTGGCTATTTTTCAAAAAGTTTGAAAATTGTCCGAAGTTGAGTAAAAAAGCTAAGGCTATAAATCTTTTACGAAATTGGGAATGAAAAATAAGCGAACAAAACATGACTACTCTATTTGTATTAATTTCTTAATAAATAGACTAATGTTCTATCTTGAAGATGAACAGAGATGAAACAAATATGAACACAGATTCCTGTAGATGAAAGCATCTGCATAAATATATAATTGGGAAAATTACTTTATTTTATTTATTACCGTTCTTTCCTACAGCATAAAAATGGATTTAAACAGTTTTGTTTCAGTGGCTTTATCAACATTTGATAATATTTTTCAGCTTGATAACAAATACAGTATAAGTTTAAGCGCTTTTGAAAGTAAATATCCATCATTCTTTTATCGCTTTCGAGCATGCTAATTCAACTTCACGATATTTTTTTCTTTTTTGTTGTTGATTCTAAACCAATCTATTCAGATTATTACATTTTACAAATAGGAAGAGTAATGATACAAACAATCATATATTTCTAAAAATGGATAATTTCATGAACATCCTTCAAGCAATACTTGAACAAAAATTAATATCTATCGATAAATTAAATAAAAGTTTGATTAAAAATGAATCAAAAGAATTTTTTAAGTATAGACACTATGCTCAACATTTGTTCCAATCTGCAGGGTTACCTATGAATATCATTAAGATTTAATTCTTTCAACTGGTACTATGATCTATTTTCTTCAATTTGTATATTTTGTTTACATAAATTTTACAATTTTTCCGGTTCACAATTCATGTATTCTTTTTTTTTAATAATGTTACATATGGTGTGTAAAAAACCTAATATATATCTCAATATCATTTAAATGACATTTGTGTAACATATCAAAAAATAAGGTTGCTAAAAAGGATCTACACATATTGAGGTACAAAAAATGAAACGCTCGTTAGCTATCAAAAAACGGCATTTAATAGAGGTAGTAATGGTCTTTCGTTATGTACCATTAAGTACCTAACAATTTATCCATTAGGGCCTTTTATGATGAATCTTTTCTAATTTTTCCTGTTTTTCACAAATGTTTTGCCTGCTTTTCTTTCTTTATTTTCAGTTTGATGTATAGTGCATTTTATGTTATTTTTGAATTATAATCCAACAAGTAGGATAAAACTAGTCTCAAAAATCTCTCTATTCTTAAGAGGTTCCCTGCGTTGTGTTTTTTAGTCCATTTCTGTTTTTTGTTGTATAATTTATTATAAATTTTATGTGTTCTTTCTTTGATAGCAATGTCTATAAAATTCTTTGGATAGCTGATGATGGTTTGTTGTGTCCTTTATTAAATTTAAATTTTAATAGAAACATCCAAGTAGTTTTAAACGTTGTTAGCTTTAATTCCAAAACTGAACTGAATCGAATTTTCAAAAGTATTAGATACGTTAACAAAATTTTTTCTTAGGAAACTCTGATTGAAGTTTGATTCTGATACAGCTCTTCTATCCACATATTCAAGAACAATGTTGGCGATAATCGGGGACAAAAGAAAACCTTGTTAAAGTTTGTAATATTTTTTGATAAAAAAAAACACTGTATTGTCAAAAACTGATATTACAGCAATAATCGTAAATTGGAATCTTAGTTAACTTTTTTAAAGTATTCAGTTTTGGCTCCACGCATTTTAGAGCCATAATGGAATTTTATCAAACATAATCAACAGGTCCAAAGACAGTAAAGAATCAGTGATAGGTATTTTTTTATATTTCATTCCTATTTTTAAATCCTAAATATATTTGATGAAAATATTATTAATAAAATATAAATACAGTAATATTATTATATTTGATAATAATTATATTGGGCTGTAACCATCTTGAACCTGAGAGAAAAACTAGCTTTCTAATTTTTTCATGAATGAATAAACAAATAATAAAAGGGGTAATCCACAAATTACTTGAGGCATTTTTCTAAAATTTTTAACACCCCCTCACGCCCCATGTAAGATATCATGAAATTTTCTCTGACCCCGCCCCCCCCCCCAAAAAAAAAGTTCACTAAAATTTAAAAACTTATGAAACGAACATACATACAAAATATAAATTCTTTTAATCAGGTAATATTGAAAATTCAGGGAAATTAGTATTAGAAAATAAAATGTATTAAGAATAAATAATATAAAATGTTGCACAAAATGTTGCGTTGGCACTTTGTGTATTCTGAATTTAAAAGGGTGTGGTCAAAAATCAAATCGCGTGCGATGAAAAATTTAAAACAAAATATCAAAATTGTTGTAAATTGAAAAATTTTGTGAGAAAGTCATCCTTTAACTGAAGCAGACTAATTTTTAACTAACCAGTTGCATTTTCACAAAAAAATTGTCTTTTTGTCCAAAAAATGTATTTTTCAACAAAATGCATATATTTTCAAAGAATCCGTTGAATTTTGAACCGAGAAGATCCATTTTTTGCCAAAAAAGACGAATTTCTAACAAAATACGCGAATTGCCAACCAAATAGTTGAATTTTCATCTAAAAAAGATAAATTTTCTATCAAAAAGGGCAAAGTGAAATTTTTAGTTAAAAAGAATTGATTTTCAACCAAAAAGATAAATTGCCAAACATGGAATAGTTAAATTTTCAGATTGAAAAAAAATTATTTTTCAACCAAAACGATGTATTTTTAACAAAAAATGTGTTAGATGATATTTCAACCAAAAAAGATTCAAATTTTTAATTTTGAAAAGTTGAATTTATCAAAATAAGGCGAATTTTTAACAACACATATGAATCCTGAACTGAAAAATATTATTTTTTAACCAAAGAGTTGCATTTTTAATCAGAAAGATAAAATTTAAAAAAAAAACAATTTTGTAATAAAAAAGATAAATTTTCTACCGGAAATAGAATAGTTAAATTTTCATTTGGGAAAAAAATAATTTTTAAGCAAAAGGATGAATTTACAACCAAAAATTCAATAGTTGATATCTCAACAAAAAAAGATTTGGATTTTAAATAAAAAACGGTTTAATTTAACCAAAAAAAAAAATTTCAACAGAACAGTTGAATCACCAACTAAAACATATTAGTTATCAAACAAACACTTGCATTTTCAACCAAAAAAATTAAATTTTCTCAAGAAAAGACAAATTTTCTCTGAAGTACATAAATTTTCAACGAAATAGTTGAATTTTCAACCAAGAGAATTAATCTTTTCCCCAAAAAGACGATTTTTCAATAAAAAAATATCAATTTTCTAACAAAAATGGAATAGTTCAATTTCAAGTTGAAAAAATAAATTTTCAATGTCAGAAAAACAAAGTTTTAAAACAAATAGTTAAGTTTACGACCAAATTAATGCATTTTTCACTAAAATTGTCATTTTTTGAAATGAAAAAATAAATTTTTAAGAAAGTAGTCCATATTTTGAAAAAATAGTTGAATTTGCTATCAAATCGTTTAATATTTGCTTTTTTAGTTATTCGCAAACGTACAAATCTCTTACATAAGAAATGATTTTGACCCCCTCCCCCACGTAAGACTTCACGTAATTTATGACCGTCCCCTGAACAGAAGAGCAATAAACTAGCTAATTAAAAAAGTTAATTTCTGACTTTAATTAGAGATATAGGTATCAAATAATAAAATTTACATACCCACAAAAGCACAGCAAGATTTTACCAACCCTCCACCCCAAAACGGGTTTAAAATTTCAGAACAAAAAATTAAGAAATTGATGCACAGCCCCTAAGAAAGTTGATTTTACTTCCATCCTAAAATAGAATTTTCCCCTCATTAACTAAATAAAATATTTTTCAAAATTTGCCTGCAAGAAATTTTACAAAAATTGACAAATTTTACAAAAGAGCAAAAAAATAGCTAATTGAAGAGACTAGTTTCTAAGTTCAATCAGATGTAGCTATCAAATAATAAAATCGAACTTCCCATGATTCCGCTACAAGATATCACCCCCCCCCCCCAATTGGAGTTCAAAATTTTAGAAATAAATGTTACGTCATTTATAAACAAACCATAAAAAAAGTATATTTCACTTTGATTCTAGAAGACAATTTCCCCCTCATTCACCTAAAAAAAACATTTTTTTAAATTTACCTACAAGAAATTAAAAAAAAAATTTACAAATTTTACAAAGGAGCAAGAAAATAGCTTATTAAAAGGGCTAGTTTCCGGCTTTGATTAGAGATAGCTATCAAATAATAAAATCAAAATTCCTAAAAATCCACAACAAGATTTTACAAAACCACCCCAAATCAAAATTCAAGAAAAAAATGTTACATAATTTATGCATAGCCCCTAAGAAAGTAGATTTTACTTCGATCTTAAAAGATAATTTTTCCTTCATTCACTCAACAAAACATTTTTCAAAATTTGCTTGCAAATTTTTTTACAAAAAATGACGAATTTCACAAACCAGCGCAAAATCAAATAGCTAATTAAAAGGCTGAAAGACTGGCTTTAATTGGAGATAGCTATCAAATAGTAAAATCGACATTCCGACAAATCCACAAAAAGTCAGCGATAATAGTAAATCCCAGAAGTAGAGGAAACAAGCTCCGAGAAAAAAAGAGTGCGAGTCGAATAGAAAATAAATCCAGGGAGTGTGCTTGTTCATGCTTTCGAACAAGGGATGGGGGTTCGAAGCCATCGTTTCCCGAGGGAAGCTATCGGCTCGCGTATCGAGAGGAGGGTGAAACCATTCGGGTGTCCTGGTGGTGAGGAGGTGGGTTGAGGGTATGGGGTAGCATGCAACAAGTAGTTCGGTTTTCAAAGCCCATTGAAATTGATGGCTTTCCCATACCATGACAAACTCCCGGTTACGGATTCCGGTATTCCGTTCGCGGACGAGCTTGGAATACACTGAAGCTTTTATCGATACGGCGTCGAGAGTTGGTACACATCAGTGTGTACACCTATGGCATCGGTAAGTGGGACGGTGAGAGCTTGCGGCTTTTATTACTGCATTTTCACCTTGTCATGGCTTTTTGCTTCGATACTCTTTACGCGACTCTTTATGCTTCGACACTCTTTACGCGCCATCGAACGTAAAGCCGCTTCGGGCCACTCTTCTCTACCTATCTGCACACTCTGTCCACACCGGGTGTTCGTATTTTATCAGGAAATTGCTAAGTCCCTCGCATCAGAGGTGAGCATCCTCGATTGTTTCCCATTCATTTAAATTTTACTCTTTGATTTTCTCATGGTGTTGTTTCCAGTGTTTTTACACAAATCAACGTGAATGCTGAATGTATGGAAAGCGACTTCAGTTCTTTCTTATGCTTGGCTTTTTTTCGTATGCGTTGTTTTTATTTTGTATCGTTAATAAAATAGCACATACAAACAGAAGTGAATTTTTTGGCGTGGGTCATTTCCAAGTAGATGAAGTTGAATTTCTTCGCATCGAAACAAAACAAGATTTCAGAAACACCTTTGATAGAACACTGTCTCACTACTTCTATTTCAATATCCAATTCTACGAACAAACCTCAGGAACAGCAATGGGATCACCAATCTCACCTGTAATAGCCAACATCCTTATGGAAAATCTAGAAACTAAAATCTTTAACAAATCCAAGCTTAAACCGGAATTTTGGTGCCGTTACGTTGAGTACACTTTTGTCATCTGGGACATGGACTAGATGAACGACACAAGTTCTTCGATTTCATCAATCACCCTAATATCCTGTTCACCATGGGAATTGAACAAAACGGATAATTACCTTTCTTGGACGTACTAGTTTACAATAGATCTGATAACACATTAGGACATGAATTTTAAAGAAAATCCACCCATATGAACAGATACCTACATGCCTCCTCCCACCACAACCCATCTCGAAAGCAATTGTTCATCAACTCCCTTGTATACAGAGCTGTCTCTATGACAGATAAAGATAACTTAAAAAAGGAACTACAGAATGTTAGACAAATCCTAATACAAAACGATTACACAAACAAACAAATTGATAAAGCAATAAGAAAATCCGCTTCAAAAAACAAGTGAACACAACCTACTAAAGAAAAAGAGAGAGAAAGACGACCACCATCCTACCCTACATTCAAGGTATCACAGAACAAATAAGAATCCTCAACAAATACAACATCCAAACCATATTTAAACCACCTGCGAAAATAGGACAACTTCTAAACAACCCTAAGGATAAAAAGGTACCTCTTAGTGATCCAGGCGTATATAAAATCCCTTGTTCTTGTGGCAAAGTCTATATTGAAGTACCCGGGAGAGCGGTGAGCCAACGTGTGAAGGAAAATGAGAGTAAAGTCAGACTCAAACATTTCACGTAATCAGCACTAGCCGAGCATCATATCGAAACAGGACATAGCATTTTATTTGACAGAACAACCGTCATCGCAAAAACGTACAATATTTTTCCATGAAAACATAGAGAAGCAATCGAAATCTAACACCCTAATAACATCAATAGGGACAATGGTTATACTACCAATCTGATTTGGCTCTCCATCCTCCCGGGTTTTTAGAAAAAGGCTTGATTGGACAATCAAGTTCGACCAGTCCCCACCGTGGCGCGCTCTGGCCAACCACAGGCATCGTAGAGAATACATATATAAGAACAACATAACCTGAAACTTCAGTTCCAGGTCATCCCTGAAGAAGTGAACTGCAATGTTCACGAAACGTCGGCAAGATTTATAGTTTCGCACACGATTGAAACCTGGAAAACCTTTGAATTTTTAATTTAAATTTATTATGATGAATCATCGCGAAAGCACAAAATCTATTTTTAAGATTTAATAGAGTTGACATGGTAACCATTTCCCATGTGGTGGGTAAATCTTAACACGTGAAGTTAATTTCTGTTGCAGGTGAAGATTACTCTAAAATCCTTGTGAAGATTACAGTTCTTTTTTTTTGCGAGGGGACTGAAAGGGGATTTCATTTATGTCTGAAACGAGCGATCTTCGATACTAAGGGCCCGTGCATAAATCACGTAGTCTTGTTAGTGGGTGGGGGTTGTATGGTCAAAACCATTTATCACATACTACTTTTTATTGAAAATTCAACAAGTTTTTTAAAGAGTCATCCTTCTCGTTTGAAAATTCAACTGTTTTGTTGAAAATTTGTCTTTTTGACTTTGAAATTCAATAATTTGATTGACATTTTTTTTCTTTCTTATACTAAAAAATTTGGTCTGACTATTTTGTTGAAAGTTTTTCTTTTTACATTGAAGATTCGTTTGTATTTGCAGAAATTTCATCTTTTTTGGTTAGCAGTGAAACTTTCTGAATAAAAATTATTCTATTTCGATTGAAAATCAACTTTTACGTTAGAATTTCAATTGTGTTGTACAAAATTCGTATTTTCGTTTCGAACATTCAACAATCCGATAGAAAATTCAACTATTTGGTAGAAAGTTGAGCTACTTTTTGAAAATTCATTTCTTTAGTTGAAAGTTCAACCGTTTTATTAAAAATTTATTTTTTTGGTTGAAAAATTAACTTTTTTGTAGAAATTTCATCTTTTTGGTTCAAAGTGAAATTTGCCGGTTAAAAATTAATATGTTTCGATTGAAAATAAACTGTCTCGTTAAAGATTCAACAGTTTTATAGAAAATTCTTATTTTGTTATCGAAAATTCAACTATTTGGTCGAAAGTTGAACTGCTTTGTTGAAAATTCATTCCATTGGTCGAAAATTCAACTATTTTCCTGACATTTTTTTTTTTGGTCGAAAATTTATTATGTTTAGTAGGAATTTCATGTATTTTGTTGAAAATTTGTCTTTTTTGGTAAAAAATAAATTTTTCCGGTTAACAATGCAACTATTTGATTAAAAGTTAATCTGTTAAAGTTGAGAATTCAAGTCCTTCCTCGCAAATTCGTCTTTATTTATTTTTTTATTGAAAATTCGACTGTTTCGTAGAAAATTTCGTTTATATAATTAAAAAATAGTTGTTTTTTTCATTGAAAATTTTTTTTTTGTTAGAAAATTAATCTTCTTGAATAAAAAATTCAATGGTTTCGTACAGATCTCATCTTTTTCGTTTGCAAATTCAAAATTTTCGATGAAATGTTTTTTCTTTATTGACTGAAAAACCTTTTTGGTTAAAATTTCAGCTTTTGTTGAAAATCAGTCGTTTTGATTTAAAAATTCATCTATTTTGATATAAATTTCATCTTTTTTTTGTTAAAATGCAGCTTTTTGGTTGCAAATGAATCTTTTTTATTTAAAAATTCAATTATTTTGTTAATTCGTCCTTTTCGGTTCAATTCAACTGTTTTTGATTTAAAATTAAAATCTTTCACTTGGTTAAAATATCAACTATTGCATTTTTTGTCAGCGTTTATCTTTTTTTCAAAAAAGAATATTTTTATCAGTCGAAAGATTTTGATTCCTTATTCTCAATAATTTTTTGCTGGTGTATTCTTTAATTGCTGTTCTCTTTTCCAGATACTTGAAAGTACTTTTATTCGAGAAAATAACAAAATTATGAATATAACAATTGTATTATATATTTTAAAAGTATTAAAAGTGAATCAAAATTACTATCCACAAAAAAATGCGGTTTTCTTGTGAAAAAAAACCAACTATTTTGCGAAGAAGTTGTCCTTTTCGATTGAAATTAAACTATATTCGTTAAAAATTCAACTATTTAGTTGAAAATTAACTTTTTGGTAAAAAGTTTAAGTTTTCTGGCTGAAAATTCAACTGCTTTGTAGAAATATCGTCTTTTTGCCTTGAAAATTCAACAATTTGGTTGAGATTTCCTTTCATTTTTGATTTGAACAATTAACTATTTTGTTGAAAATTCGTTTATATTGGATGAATTCAGAGTTTTTTATTATTTAAAATAAAAATATTTTTTTGGCCGAAATATCAAGTATTACATTTTTTGTGCAGAATTAATCTTTTTTGTTTGAAAATTCAAATACTTCTTCGAAAGTAGAACTTCTTTGTTATAACTTCTTTTTTTTTGGTCAAAGATTCATCATTTTGGTTGAAAATTCGTCCCTATTTAGTTAAAAATTCATTTTTTTTAAATGAAAATTAACTTATTTGTTGAAAATGCAAACTTAAGGGTTGAAGGCTCAACTTTTTTGTAGAAAAATAAAATTTTTGGCTTAAAAATTCAACAATTTGGTTGAAGGATTAACGATTCTTTTTTAGGTTACATTTTTGGAATGAATTCAACTGTTTTCGATTAAAAATCAAAATCTTTTTTGGTTGGAAATTAAACTGTCTGGTTGAAGTTAAAATACTTTGTTAAAAATTCATTTCTTTGTTTGATGTTTCATCATTTTTCTTCAAAACTTATCACTTTGGTTGAAAATTCGTCTTTTGTGGGAAAAAATTGAATTTCTTAGTTGAAAATGTAACTATTTTGTTAAAAATTCGTCTTTTGAGGTTGAAAATCAAACTTGTTTTTTAGAAAATCCAACTATTTCGTTGAAAATCGCCTTTTTTTCACTATTCATACTTTTAGGTTGAAAATTCAACTTTTATGTAGAAAATACACCTTTCCGTCTTGACAATTTTAACTATTTGGTTGAAAAATCAACTATTTGTCGCAAAAATCATCTTTTTTAGATTAATTCAACTATTTTCAATTTAAAATTAAAATCTTTTTTTGGTAAAAAATTAATCTTCTTTGCTGGAAGTTCATCTTTTTCGTTGAAAATTCAACTAGACGAGTTTCAAAGTGAATTTAATATAGTAAAAACATTAATTTTATTTCAAAAATTAAAATTCAACTGTTTTTTTGAAAATTCGTTTGTTTTTTCGTTGAAAATTTATTTTACTAACTGAAAATTATCCTACTTTATTTTTATTAAAAAATTCATCCTTTTTGTTTGAAATTCATGTATTTGGTTAAAAAAAAATTTTTTTTCTACTTGAAGATTCATCATTTTTAGTTGAAAATTCACTTTAACTATTCCATTTTTTGTGGAAAATTTACCTTTTTTGATAGAAATGTAATCTTTTCCTTTAAAAAATTATCTGTCTAGTAGAAAATTTAATTATTCTATTTTTTGTTAAGCATTCATTTATTTCTTAAAAAAAAAACTATTAAGTTGAAAATTAGTTTTTTTGTTGATAGAAAATTTAACTTTTGGATTGAAAAATCCACTATTTCGACAAAATTTCATATTTTGGGTCGAAAATTCATCATTTTGATTGAAAAAATAAATTATGTGTTTGAAAATTCGTTTCTTTTCAGTTGAAAATTAATTTTTTTTTAACTGAATATATAACTATTTCATTTTCACTTAAAAATTTATATTATTAGTTTAAAATTAATTAATTTGGGTAGAAACTCGTTTTTTTAAATTTACTTTTTTCTAACTGCAAATTGAAATATTATATTTTTGGTTTGCAAGTTTATCTTTTTTAGTTTAAAATTGAATTATTTTTTGGAGAATTTATTTTTTTGGTTGAAAATTGATTCTCTTCACGAAAAATTCAATTCTTATATTTTTTGTGAAAAAATCTTTTTTTTTATGAAAAAAAAAATAATTTGTTGAAAATTCGTTTTTTTTTTTAACATTTATTTTTCCGAAATTTTAAATATTCTAATTTTGGTTGAAAATTGATTTGTTTTGGATGGAAATTCACGTACTTTGTTAAAAATGAGTCTTTTTTGTAGAAAATTAATCTTTTATGTGGAAAATTCAACTATTTGGTTAAAAATTCATATTTTTTGTTGAAGATTCATAATTTTAGTTAAAAATTTATTTCTTTGATTGAAAATTTATTTTTTTGGAAAGAGAACACAACTAAAAAGGCACTGTTTAGTGATAATTATATGTTTTCTATTACTTTGACTTGTTTTATCATTTAAATTTAGCTCCCTTTCCAGTTTAAAACGATTCATTTTCCCGCGAAATTTAAAAAATATTAAATACGATTTTTTAAATCCTAATTCGAAATGCTCATAAATGTTCCTTAAATTCTCAAAGCACATAAAGGTCGAGCATATTCTCATGCTCGTGAGAATTTCTCCTAGCAGTTAAACTCCTTAGAACATTTTCTAGGTTATGTTCTGCTATTACCGGCCGAGTGAGAGCAAATCGTGGATTCTTGGTGCGTCTCAATCGTCTCTAGATGGCACCACCTTCGCATGCAAGTTCGATTCTACTAGAAACCCAAGCACAGAATCAAAATTTTATTGAGTGAACGAAAGGAAAGGATTGAAGTGAAGGACATAAGAGGAAAGTAACGTGAGAACGTGTTAGGCATCCAGATCGGATGGGCTGTGCTGCTGATTGCAAAATAATTGAACGGTCCGGACGATCGACTTGGATCGGCCGGGCTCGCATGGTGCCGTACATATCGGTTTTATTGGACTTGCGTGGGTATGGAGGAAAGATAGATGTTCTGAGTCGACTTTGTCCCGGATAATGCGTTTTTAAAGACCGTCCTTCACGGTGAATAAAGGCGGAGGTGGACGCTGGAGTCGAAAGGGGCGGGAAGAGGAATCGGCCCGTGGAAGGGGTTTCTCTTGATGGATTACCGTTACCGATCAGACTCCGCCGAACTAATCAATAATCATACTCCATTACCATCAACCCCTTTATCATTAAATTACAATAACAAAATTGATAAATAATTCTGGTTCTTGTACCGGAAAAAATTTCTACGCCTCTAGCGTCAGAAAATCAAGATCGAAACTTTTCGTGAAGAATAGGCAATTTTTTCAAATATTTTGAGGCCATGTGATGAGTGGGTCATGTGACCAGATTCCTGCCTTACCGGCACTTTTTTTATTTCCTAAGTTATTTTCAAACGAAGCGCCACATCGAGTTGAAAATTTGGGATACTGAATAAGAAGCACTAAGAAATGTGAGTATTGTCCTGAATGTTTATAATTATGAAAAAAGTTTTTTGTGAGTAATTTTTTTTTATTTTATTTTTTCATGATTATTGAGATTTAGGACCAGACCCACCTTTCTTAGTGTTTCTTATTTATTATCCCAAATTTTCAACTCGATGTGGCTGTTCGTGTGAAAATAATTTAGCAAATAAAAAAAGTGTCGGTAAGGTAGGAATCCGGTCACGTGACCCACTGGTCACATGGCTTTAAGCAATTTCTTTTTAAATTCTTTTAAAAATATAAAATTTAGTTAGTCAGTAAGCGAGACAAGTGAATTTCAATTTCTTTTCATTTACAAATTATAATATTCTCCAAAAAAAAAATCAACTTTCATTTTTATTGTACATGAAGATTTTTTTATTGAAAATCTATGCAATTGAACAAATTTCAATTGTAAATCTTCATAATTGAACTAATTTAAAAAAATAAAAATCACATGCCTTTAAGGTTGAATATATGAATATTTAAGGTTTTATAATTTTTAATTCAATGTGTTTCAAATTTAAGAAATATTAGTCGCAACTTTTCAAAATTGTAGAACTTTGAATACTGTTATTCTATCAAATTCAAGATTTTTTAATTTAGAAAATTAATAATCAGTAATTAATCAAATTTTAGGTTCTACAAATAAAAATACCCTTATTTTGATAATTTTAAAATAAAAATTGAAAAATCGAAAACTGCAGATCTATTATATAAAAGTAAATGAATTTCAATTTGAATTTATTAAGTTAAATAATTTTCAGTTTTAAATCTCTAAACTTAAACTATTTCAAAAAAGCATTTAAAATTGCATAAGTTTTTTATTATAATATTGAATACAATTAATTTGCTTATCTTAAAAATTGAAGAAATTTTCATCATAAATCTTCGGATTTGAAATAAACATTCCAAGATAATGTTAAAAATATATATTATTTTAAACTATGGACGTTTGAAATTAATAAATTTCCAATGGTAAATCTTCAAAAATTAACTGTTCAAAAAAAGAAAACATTGAAAATTAGATCGTTTTAAATTATACACGTAGAGAATTGAAGAATCTTTAATTAAAAATCTTCATGATAGACCTATTTCAAAAAGATGTTTAAAATTTCATGATTTTAAACTGTAAACATAAAAAATTACTGAATCTTCAATTTTCAGTTGTAAATATTCAAAATTAAGCTATTTTAACAAAATGTTCAAAATTAAATTACTTTATCAATTAAAATATAAATCTTGAAAATTTGATAATTTTCAATTCTATATGTTCCAAACTTAAAAATGTTAAATTTAACTCCTCAAAATTGTAGAACTTCGAATTGTAAATATTTAAATTCGGAGATTTAAAATTTTTTTAAATTAACAAATAAAAATGATACAAGTCCTAATTTTGACACATAAAAATTCATGAATTTTAATCATTTAAATTTGAAACTTCCTTAATTTGGAAAACTCAAATCGTCAAAATAAAAGAATTTTAATTTACACATTTCTGACCTTGAAGATTGTTAAATTACAAATCTATAAAAAGAAATTAATTTCAATTTGAAATTATTAGGATAATTAATTTTCAATTTTAAATCTCCATACTTGAACTATTCCAAAAAAGCAATCAGAATTGGATTATTTTTTAATATACACATTAAATATTAAAGAGTCTTCAATTGCGAAACTTAAAATTTGAAGAAATTTTTATTCTTAATCTTGAAAATCAAATGAAATAATAAAAAAATATTAAAAATGCAATTTTAAACTATAAACATACCAAATCAATGAATCGTTAATTAAAAAATCCCAAAAATTGAAGAATTTTATTTTTGAAAATCGTTAAAATTGAAGAATTTTCCATTGTGAATCTTCAAATTGAACTATTCAAAAAAATGTTAAAAATTGAAGAACCTTAAATTGCAAGTCGTTGAAATTAAAGAATCTTCATTTGTAAATTTTCAAAATTAAAAAATCAAACAATAAAACGTTTCAAATTACATACCTTAAAAAAAAAACAAATCTTAAAAATTGCATAATTTTTAATTCAACAAGTTCAAAATTCAATAATTTTTCACTGCAATGCTTCAAAATAGAGAAAGTTTGAATTGTAGATCCTCAAAATTGAAGTTTATGATTTTGAAAATTAGCAATTTAAAATTATACAAGTTTTAGTTTTAAAAATAAAAAATCTTAGATTTTAATTATTCAATTTTAAAATTTCTTCAATTTGGAAGATTTAAATGATTAAATTAAATGTTCTTCAATTTTTAATTTTCAAACTTGAACTATTCCAAACAAGTAATCAGAATTGAATTATTTTTTAATATATACATTAAATATTGAAGAGTCTTCAATTGCGAAACTTAATATTTGAAGAAATTTGTATTCTAAATCGTGAAAATCAAATGAAATAATAAAAAAAAATTTAAAGATACAATGTTAAACTATAAACATACCAAATCAATGAATCGTTAATTAAAAAATCCCAAAAATTGAAGAATTTTATGTTTGAAAATCGTTAAAATTGAAGAATTTTCCGTTGTGAATCTTCAAATTGAACTATTCTAAAAAAGTTAAAAATAACATACCTTCAAAATAGAAACGTTCTAATTTAATCCTCAAAATTGAAGAACCTTAAATTACAAGTGGTTGCAATTCAAGAATTTTCATTTGTACATTTTCAAAATAAAAAAATAAAACAATAAAACTTTCGAAATTACATACCTTAAAAAACAAATCTTGAAAATTGCATAATTTTTAATTCTACAAGTTCAAACTCAAATAATTTTTCACTGCAATGCTTCAAAATAGATCAAGTTTGAATTGTAAATCTTTAAAATTGAAGAGTTTATGATTTTAAAAATTATCAATTTAAAATTATACAAGTTTTAAGTTTTAAAAATAAAAAATCTTAAATTTTAATCATTTAAATTTAAAATTTCTTCAATTTGAAAGATTTGAATGATTAAATTAAATGTTTTTCAATTTTAAATCTCCAAACTTGAACTATTCCAAAAGAAGCCTTCAAAATTGCACTTCTTTTATAATACACATTAAATATTGAAGAGTATTTAATTGTAAGTCTTCAAAATTAAAATAAATATTTTTTTTTATGTTCAAAATATCATTTTCAACTATTTGCATTCTAAATTGATGAATTTTCCAATAGTAAACCCTCAAAAATGAACTATTCAAGAAACGGAAACATTCAAAATTACATCTTTCTAAATTATACAAAAAAATTGAAAAATCTTCAGTGACAAATCTTCAAGATGGACGTATTTAAAAAAGATGTTCAAAATTTTCATGATTTTGAACTATGCACATTTAAAATTAAACAAAATGGCTACTTTCCATTCATAAATATCTTCAGAATGGATTAATGCCAAAAATAAAAAACATCAAAAAGACACAGAATTTCAGAATCATTTAGAGAAATATTTATTCCACATGAAAGAAACAGTTTTTTAACATACTTTTTGTATTTAATAAAAAATAACTTCAATATTAACGAAATCATTCTAGATTAAAGAAAAATGTTTATTGGAACAAAAAAAAAGATTTCTTGGACTGAGAGCAAATAAATATTTCTAATTCCTCAGCATATAAAATCTTATGTTTCAAAACAAAATAAGAAACAGATCAAAATTTCGCGTTGAAATTAATTAAAATCTTGTTTCATCACTCTTTGGTACAGGGTTGATGCCTTCTTCACCAATAGATAAATCATTTTGCTTTTAGTACCAAAAAAATCCCCTGCGCCTCTAGCACCAGAAGATAAAGGTTGAAACTTTTCATAAAGAATTAAAAAGTAAAATATAATCATTCTAATCTTATAATAAAAATAAATAATTATTTTGATTGAAAATAATTTAAAATCTTGTTTCATCATCATTTGGTATAGGGATCTTCTTCTTCACCTATTGATAAATAATTCTGCTTTTAGTACCAAAAAATCCCCTAGGCATCTATCATCAGGAGTTAAAGATCGAAACTTTTCATGAAGAATTAATTGTAAAATATAATGATTCTCCTCTTATATTAAAAATGACTAATTGCATTCATTGAAAATAACTTAAAATATTGTTTCATCACTGTTTGGTACAGGGTTAATGCCTTCTTCACCAATAGATAAATCATTTTGCTTTTCGTACCAAAAAAATCCCCTGCGCCTCTAGCATCAGAAGATAAAGAAGAATTAAGAAGTAAAATATAATAATTCTCCTCTTATATTATAAATAAATAATTATATTCATTGAAAATAACTCAAAATCTTGTTTCATCATCATTTGGTATAGGGATCTTCTTCTTCATCTGTTTATAAATAATTCTGCTTCTAGTACCAAAAAATCCCCTAGGCATCTATCATCAGGAGTTAAAGATGGAAGCTTTTCATAAAGAATCAGGAATCAAAACACAATAATTCTCCTCTTTTGTCGTAAATGAATAATTGTAATAATTGAAACACACTTACAATCATGTTTCATCATCGTTTGGGATAGGGTTAATGCCTTCTTCACCTACAGCCTTTTTCCCCCTACTTTTCTTAAAGGATTGAGAACTTATCATTATAAACGTATCAGGTCAAGATAGTTAGTCGATCTTCTTGATTTCAAGATAACAAATGAACTAACCTGCAATACGTTATTTATAAAGTAAACTGCCTGATCTTCCTACTTCTACGATCTTCATTCACAATAACGATCATGATCTCAATCGTGATGTGGGACTAATGCAGTTTATGGGCATCGCTTGATGAGATGTGCTGTTACTTCCATAATTTTTTTTGTATATGAGGAATCCATCATGAAGATCGATCGAATATGTAACTTAAATTTTATTTTTGAAGAAAGTTACGAAATTGTTTCTAGATTTCACAATGGTAGATACAAGGCTTTTTTAGCATAGATATTCTAATCTATACTCTTAAATAAGACTAAAAATGTGTTTTGAAGTAATTTATTCAAAATATGATTATTTAAGCTTAAATATTCCTGGATTGGAATGATTAGTTTTATTCTTTGAAATAGGAAAGGAGATCATTTTAAATAATTATATTGCTTACTGTTTTGTTGAAAACTTGTTTTTTTGATTTGAAAATTCAACAGATTGGTTGAATGTTGAACTATCTTGTTAAAAATTCATTTTGCTGGTTGAAGATTAATCTTCTTGGTTGAAAATATTATTTTCTTACAAATTCTTCTTTTTTTAGTCAAAAATTATTCTTCCTAATTAAAAATTTATCTTTTTGGTAGAAAATTATTCTCATCAGTTTAAGATTAATCGTTTGTAGTTTAAATTACAACTATTTGGTTGAATATGCATGTGTATAGTTGAAAAATTCTTGCTTGAAAATTCATCTTTTTGGTTAAAAGTTCATCTATTTTGTTGAAAATTACTTTTCTTGCTCGAAAGTTAATCTTTATAGTTATAAATTCATCTATTTTATTGAAAAAAAAAAATTTTATTTGAATGCAACTGTTTTTATTTTAAATTAATAACTTGAGTTGACCTCCCTTGTCAAAAAAAATTTTTGGTTTTAGATTCATCTTTGTGGTTGAAATTTTAACTATTCTCTTAAAAATTCGTCTTTTTTGTTCGAAAATTAATATTCTTAGTTAAAAAGTTATCTATTTTATAAAAAAGTCGTCTTTTTGGTTAAAAATTCTTGAATTTACTTAAAAATTCGTCTTTTTTGGTAGAAAATTAATTTTCTTAATTGAAAATTTATCTTTTTGGTAGAAAATTATTCTTCTTAGTTTAAAATTAATCGGTTGTAGTTAAAAATACAACTGTTTGGTTGGAAATGCATGTGTTCAGTTAAAAATTCATCTATTAAAAAAAAAAGTTCATCTATTTTGTTGAAAATTTATCTTTTTTGGTTGGGGTTAACTGTTTCTTATTTGAAATTATTATATTTTTTAATGAACAATTCGAATAATTGGTTGAGAGTTTAGTTCCATTGATACACATTTTGTTGTTCTTGCAATTTATCTTTTTGGTGGATATTTTCACTATTTTTTTGAAAATTCGTCCTTTTTGGCTTAAAATTTATGAATTTTAGTTGAAAATCCGTCTTTTTTGGTTGAAAATTAGTTTTCATGCTCGAAACTTCTTCTTTATGGTTATAAATTCATCTATTTATTGAAAATTCTTATTTTGAGTTGAATGAAACTGTTTTTAATTTAAAATTAATAACTTGAGTTGAGCTCCCATGTCAGAAAAAATGTTTTGGCTCTAAATTCATCTTTGTGGTTGAAATTTTAACCATTCCCTTAAAAATTCGTCTTCTTTCTTCAAAAATTAATATTCTTAGTTAGAAAGTTATCTATTTTGTAAAAAAGTCGTCTTTTTTGGTTAAAAACTTCCTAATTAAAAATTTATCTTTTTGGTAGAAAATTATTCTTATTAGTTTAAAACTAATCGTTTGTAGTTAAAAATACAACTATTTGGTTGAAAATGCATGTGTTCAGTTGAAAATTCGTCTTTTTAGAAGAAAATTAATCTTCTTGCTTGAAAATTCATCTTTTTGGTTAAAAGTTCATCTATTTTGTTGAAAATTAGTCTTCTTGCTCGAAAGTTAATCTTTATAGTTATAAATTCATCTATTTTATTGAAAAAAAATTTTTTTAGTTGAATGCAACTGTTTTAATTTAAAATGAATAACTTGAGTTGACCTCCCTTGTCAAAAAAAAATTTTTGGTAGCAGATTCATCTTTGTGGTTGAAATTTTAACTATTCTCTTAAAAATTCGTCTTTTTTGTTAGAAAATTAATATTCTTAGTTAAAGAGTTATCTATTTGGTAAAAAAATCGTTTTTTGGTTAAAAATTCTTGAATTTAGTTAAAAATTGGTCTTTTTTGGTAGAAAATTAATCTTCTTAATTGAAAATTTATCTTTCTGGTAGAAAATTATTCTTATTAGTTTGAAATTAATCGTTTGTAGTTAAAAATACAACTATTTGTTTGAAAATACATGTGTTTAGTTGAAAATTTGTCTTTCTATTAGAAAATTATTCTTCTTAGTTGAAAATTAATTTTTTTCGTTCAAGTTTCATCTATTTTGTTGAAAATTTATCTTTTTTGATTGAAGTCAACTGTTTTTTATTTGAAATTAATATATATTTTTTAGTTAACAATTCGAGTAATTGTTGATAGTTTAGTTCCATTGGTAAACATTTTGTGGTTTTTGCAATTTATCTTGTTGGTAAAAATTTTCACTATTTTCCTAAAAATTCGTCCTTTTTGCTTCAAAATTTATGTATTTAGTTGAAAATCCGTCTTTTTTGGTTGAAAATTAATTTTCTTGCTCGAAACTTCATCCTTATGGTTATAAATTCAACTATTTTATTGGAAATTATTTTTTTTTTTTAGTTTAATGCAACTGTTTTTAATTTAAAATTAATAACTTGTGTTGAACTCCCTTGTCAAACAACAAATTTTCGGTTGCAGATTCATCTTTGTGGTTGAAAACTGAATTATTCTCTTAAAAATTCGTCTTTTTTGTTCGAAAATTAATATCTTTAGATAAAAAGTTATCTATTTTGTGAAAAAATTATCTATTTTCTAACAAAATTATCTTTTTTGATTAAAAATTCTTGAACTTATTTGAAAATTCGTCTCTTTTCGTAGAAAATTAATTTTCTTAATTGAAAATTCATCTTTTTCGTAAGAAATTGATTGTACCCGGTTTAAAATTCTGAAATTTTGTTCCAATTTTTGTATTTAGTTGAAGATTCGTCTTTTTGCTAGAGAATTTTTCTTTTGGTTGAAAATTGGTCTTCTTTAGTTGAGAATTGAACTATATGGTTGAAAATTCTTGCATTTAGATGAAGACTCGTCTTTTTTGTTTGAAAAGTAATCTTCTTAGTTGAAAATTCATCTATTTTTTGCAAAATTTTTATTTTTTGGTTTGAAATTCAAATATTTGTTTGAAATTCATTTATTTAGTTAAAACCTCCTCTCTTTGGTAGACAATTAATGTTTTGTTAGAAAATTTGTCTCTTTTAGCTGAGAATTCAACTATATGGTTGACAATTCTTCTATTTATTTGAAAATTCCTCTTTTTAGTACAAAATTAATCTTTTTGGTTGAAATTTCATCTTTTTGGTTGAATATGCGTCTATTTTGTTGAAAATTCGTCTGTTTTGGATATATTCAACTGTTTTTTTATATAAAATTATAATCTCTCGTGGTTCGAAATTCAACTATGTTCTTAAATTTTTTGTTTTGTTTCATTTGCTTCGATTTACACATTTTTAGAGAAAAAACTTATCCGAAATTTTTTAAATTGTTTAGACAGTAAAAAATTGTTTTAAAAACTAAGGGGAACATTAGGAAAAATAAAGTAATAATCAAATTATTCATACTCATCGTAAGGCTCATAGCATCCATAATACATACATATTTTGCGATTCCTACAGGAAATAAATTGTTCAACAAATTAAATTGTTTATACAATCAAAAATTAGTTATGAAATGAGTGGAAATCAAAAAATTACCCATCCAAAATTATTTTTGCAAAAAAGTTTTGTTTAATGTGTTCATGAACCATAGTATTGCATGCAACTCTCAATTAGCACTTATGGGGGATTCTTTGGGGTCCCATAAAAGGGTCCTAAAATATTTTGATATTAAAAATTATGGTCATTTATTATTCCCTAAGGTATTTTAAAGTATTTTGATTTTTCTCAAATTTGAAGGAGATAATTTTTTTGGGGATTCAAACAAAAGTAGTCGATGAGAACAAAAATATTGATTTTTTTCACAATATTGGGCATCACAGTCCCTATGGAATAAAATATAGGGACCAAAGGGTACTTTTTGTCAGGCTTATAGGTTAATTTTTTGGCGCTCAAAGGGTAACAAATTCATGACTTCAAAACAATTCAAGTTAAATTCAAAAGAATTTAAATGTATTGAAAAAATTTTGTGAATCAAAAAAATTCTATTGATTTCGGTAAAATTGGAATAAATTCAGAGAAATTTAAGGTAAACATGAAGAATTCGATGAATAAATTAATATTTTATTTTAAATTCAAGTTAAATTTGAAAAAAATCAAATGAATTAACAAATTTAAAAATAGGTATGAAAAATCTTCATTGACTTCAGTAACTTTAAAATGAGCTTTTAAAAATTCAAAAAAATCCTTTGAATCAAGTAGAATTGAGTAAATTTAGAAGAATTCAAGTGAATTCAAGAGAATTCCAAAGAATTTGAAAGAATTTAGGTTAAATTAATAAGAATTCAGGGTGAATTCCAAAAGATAATTTCAAATCTAATCAAATCTTCGAAACCCTACAAATTTCTTATAAAAAAGTGACTAATAAATACAAAAAAATTCATGTGAAATTCGCAATAGTTCATATGAATTGGACAAATTTTTTAAAATCGAAAAAATCCATTTATTTCTGTAAAAGAGTGCACTTAGAGGAATGTATGGGAAACGAGAAGAATTCTTTGAAATTCATAAAGAATTTTAAATTGAATTTAAAAAAAAATCAAGGGAATTGAAAACAATTTGAAAATATGAAACAATTCATTGAATTGAAAGAGTCTGAAATAAACTTAGAAAAATTAAAGAGAATTTAAAAGAATTTTATGAAATGCCTAAGAATTTAAGGTGACTTTAAAAGACTTCAAGATGCATTAAACAAAAACTTTTTAAGAACCCATTGGATTCATGTGAGTAGATTTAATTGAATTTAGAAGAATTCAAAAGGATTTGAAAGAATTAAGGATAAATTAATAAGAATTCAGGGCGAATTACAAATGAATTCCAAAAAATAAAAGAATCTCTTGAAATCTTTGAAACACTATAAAATCCCTCACTTCTTTTGAATAAATTCTTTGAAATCTATTAAAATATTATAAAATCCCGTGAATCCCTTGGAAAACCCTTGAAATTGTTTAAATCTCTTGAAAATGCCTTGAAATCTTTGACAATGTCCTAAAATATTTGAAAGTCTTTGAAATCCCTTCAAACTATTGAAATAAATAAAAAAAGTTTTGGGCATCTTTTGAAATTTCCTAAAACAGTTCGAATCCTTTGATATATTTTGAAATCCCTTAAAACTTTTTAAAACTCTTGAAAATGCCTGGGAATCTTTCACAATACCCTCAAATATTTTAAATCCTTTTAAGCCCCATTACGTTTCTGAAATTCATTAAAAATTTCGTTGTAATTTTTTAAAATAACCTAAGATATTTCAAATCCTTTGATCATTTTGTCAACTGATCCTCAGGATCCATTAAATAAAACTTTAAAATTTTTTTAAAATCCATTGGATTAAGTAGAATTGAGTAAATTTAGAAGAATTCAAGTGGATCCAAAAATCCAAAAGAATTCCAAAGAATTAAAAGAATTCAGGACAAATTAATAAGAATTCAGAGTGAATTCTAATAAATAATTTCAAATCTCTTTGAATCTTAGAAATCCTATCTACGAAATACCTCACTTCTCTTGAATAAATTCTTTAAAATCCACTAAAATAATAATTAATCCCGTGAAATTCTATGTTCCTAAAATTTTGGAAAATCTATTAAAATACCTTCAGAGCCTTAAAAACCCTTAAAATCATTGAAATCCTCGGAAATCTTATACAATCTTGTGGAATCTCTTACAATATCTTAAAACCTTCTAGGTCCTGTAAAATAGTTCCATATCTTCCAAAATTCAAAAAAAAGTCTTTATCCTAAAATATTTAAAACGTGTTAAAATCCCTTCAAATTAATGAAATTCATAAAAAATTCCTTGGAATCTTATAAAATTCCCTATCATATTTCAAATTAAAAGCTTTTGAAAATGCCTTAGAAGTTTTGAAAATACCCTAAAATCTTAAAAATCCCTTCAAATTAATGAAATCTATCAAAAATCTCTCGGAATCTTGAAAAATACCCTGAAATATTTCAAAAGAATTCCAGAGATAAAATAATTATAGATCTGAATTGAATAGTGAGTTAATTTATTGAAAGAAAAGTGACATTATTAAAAGTTATATAATGGGTTGCACATAGGGTAGTGAAGGGACCAAATCTTGAAAATAGGGTATACGTTAGGGACCTCAACTGAATATAGGGTACAATAGGGTATATAGGGACCGGTCTGTGAGGCCTGCAATATAAATACGAGCGACATTTACGGTGTTTCAAAACAAATGATTTTCTAAAAGAGAGCATTCCCCCTCCTCATTTTGTGAGAAGACCGGAAAAAACGCCCTCTAGGTTTGAGCCAAATCCCATAAAATTAATATCGATTTTTCTTCCAATAAGATAAGTACACGTTCCCGGATTTGAGCTTCCAACAAATATGCTTCTGGATCACACTTATCACCCTTATATTGCATATTAAAAAAAAATGATTGAAAAACTTATTTAACAAATTTCATTTAAGAGAAGAAATAAAATAATGTTCGCTCCTTTAATTAATACAGTAAGGTGATCTATTTTTTACTAAAGAAAGATTCAACCTTGTTTGCAAAAGTTTCGCGGATAATTTAATGAGTAAGGAAACGAGAGCGTACATGCATTTGAGACATCCCAACTCATAATTTATTTTTCAGATTTTCATTTTATTTTCTGCCTGATATTCTGAGGGTATAAGAACAAGAGCAAAAGAAGGATCTGACAAGAAATAGAGATGGTGGGATTCAGATTACGATTCGTATATTCACCCGCGGCTCAAAGCCAGATTGCGTTACTTGGCGCGAAACGGAAAGTCTGGAATTAGGAAAGCCAACGAAATAGTGGAAGTTGAAACCTAATGGAAGACCTATTATCAATGATGGTAACAGTAATCGACATGCTGTCTTCAAAACTGACTGGGCTCAGTCTTAATGAAATTATAATAACTTCCCACAGGACCAAGGCCGAGAATCAGTCGGTCTACCAAATGGTGAACATTAGGAAAATAGATGTGCAGCTTGATGTCGATATAATGGGCGGGATTCTTTGAAATCTGTCGATTAACACGCTAAAAAGTAAAAAAAGCTACTGATTCCATGGTTTGTTTGAAAGCAAGACAGGTTTCAGATTAGAGATCTCTCGTCTGTAAAAAATAAAATTACATACAATACCGGCGGATAGTATCGGACCACTAATCAGGTGATCTATTAAAAATTAGCCTTGACTTTGAAATGTGATAGCACTGTCCAGAATATATCTATGTTTTTGATTTCCAGGTTAATTGAATATTATATAAACTAGGTTTCTTTTGCTTATACCGGTAATTTTTCTATAAATAATCTCTGATGAGAAAGTCTAAATTGGCTTCGAAACATGTTGGCCCCTAGTAGTATAAAAAAAGAGAAAGAGTGAGAAAAAATTAAAATATTCCAAATAGGAGCGTGTATTTAGAGAAGCTCATCCTTTTGGGCGATAGAACAAAACAAGGACATGAAAACAAAACATGAAAAATAAGGACCACCCTAATGCAATATATCTCTGTTGATAACTTCTGAAAGCAAAAAATGTCTTTGACGCAACGAATGATATCCCGTGTATTTCAATGTAAATTTTCCCCTCGAGAAATTCACCTCCAGCCTCGTTAAAGCCAACATGACCCGATGAACCGCCGGATTAATTGTGTAATCGATAATTACAGGGAACCCCGAAACTCGGTACAGTAATACGTTTTAAAGCGTGACTCATTCGCGTGCGCTCAAGCACAGGCCACCGCGCAATATGTCGTTTTTCGATGCTGATAATCGAATTCACCGAGCTATGACGAATCGGCCAATTTCGTCCGATCGCTTCACATGATAAAAGAGTCGCTGGTCGATGAACCGGGTCTTATGAAAATTATCAAACTTTGTCAAGTCGATTTAAACCCTTAATTACATATGATAACGCACCATTCGTTCTTTCCGTTAACATTTTTTTTGTCTCGCTACTTTTTCTTTCATGTTAAGATACTCTTGTTGAGAGTATAGTCCTCTTTGAGTGATAGTTTCAATTATTATTATTATACCATTAAGCCATTTCCCTTTCGGGGTATGATTTCAGTTTTATCAGATCAAACACGAATCTATGAACTGTCAGAAATGCATCTGCTCTAGAAAATTAGTTATGATCATCATATCGTCGGACTGTGGCATTTTTTAAAGAATTGTTTAAATCTTTGTTAAGATTCTCTATTTAAAAGTACAGACCTAATTCAGTGAAGGTTTAGATTATTTGGATTTTATCGAAGCCAAGACACATCTTCAGACTTTGTGAAATGCATCTACGAACGAAAAAATGGTATTTAATAATTAGGGCTAGACTTTAGTTATTTTTAAGGAATTGTTTTAATGTAATGGTAAGATCCTTTTGTGAGAGTACAGCCCTAATTTAGTGATAATTTGAACAATTTGAATTACATCAAAGAATACATACATCTTTAGACTTTCCGGAATGCATCTGTCAAAGAAAAAATAGTATTTAATAATTAGGGCTAGAATTTAGCACTTTTTAAGGCAGTTTCTTAATGTAGTGTGAAGATCCTTCCGTAAGAGTACAGCCCTAATGTAGTGATAATTTAAACGATTTGTTTTTCATCACAGCAAATACGAATCAATTGCCTGCTTTAAATACATCAACTCAAGAAACGTTGTTTTTGGATCAAAACATGGTCCTTCTGTGGCATTTTTTACGGCATTTTTTAAATCTTAGTAATGTTAAGATCCTCTTGTTAAGAGAACAGACCTTATCCAGTGATAGTTTGAACGATTTTGATTTTATTGAAGCAAAGACACATTTTTAGACTTTGTGAAATGCATCTATGAAAGAAAAAGTAGTATTTAATCATTAGGGGTAGACTTTAGCATTTTTTAAGGAATTTTTTCTTAATGTAATGTGAAGTTCCTTTGGCAAGAGTATAGCCATAATTTTTAAGATCATTATCCGGTTGGAATATGGCGTTTTTTACGAAATTGTTTTCATTGTAACGTTAATCTTCAGATTATCTGGAATAATTCTGCGAAAGAAAAAATAGTAAATTATAAGTAGGGAGAAAAAATACAATTTTTGAATAAAGTCATAATTTAATCATCCTTGAAAACTTAGTATTCAAATCGTAATTTAAGTAGGATTCAATTTTTAAACGAAGTTTAGAATTGTTTAAATTTAACAATACAAGTTTGGATACATTGATTTTGAAACCTTCAAATTCAAGAGCATATAATTTTTAATGTTTGTAAAGTAATTATACTTTGAAGGTTCACAATAATCAAAATTCTTTAATTTTAAATGGTAAAAAGGCAGTGATTTTCTGTACAAAAATTACATTTTTTAATTCAAAAATATATCCAATTGCTTCGAATGTCACTTGATACTACATGATATGATATATTATAATATTTATCAGCTTTAAAATTTCTATAATTCTAATTTAAAATTATAAATTTGAATGCACATTTCTGCAGCAATTCAATTCAAATATTAAAAATGTCAGGACTTATTCACTATTAAATCTTTCAAAATTTTTAAATTTCATATTAAAAGTCTTGATGATCAGTTTTATATTCAATAATTTGAGATTTCACTATTCTAAATTATTTGTCATTATTTTTAATCTGTTTTAAATTTAATAATTTTAGATTTAAATATTCTACATTTTTTGCTTTCAATTTTAAATGTACAAAATTGTCGGATTTTTTTAATTCTTCGAAATCATACAATATCAAATTGAAAGACTTGGTAGTTGCATAATTTTCAGTTCGAAACATTTGTTATTAAATAATTTTGCATTAAATGCCTCTAGAATGAATTCAAAACAACGAAAATTTCTTTTTATCAAATTCAAGCCTTATGAATGAGAATAATTTAGAACTAGGTATTGAAAATTAGATTATATTTTTATTCAAAATGTTCCAAATCATTAAAAATATCAAACTTCACTTAAAATAGAAACAATTTTTACTTTAAAGGATTAAAATTTTGCAATTTCAAGAATTAGAATCACAGATGTTGTTTTGTGTTCTTTTTATCAATTTTAATGTGACATTTTAAAATTGTCCAATTTTTTGTTGATCATTTAAAAAAAATAATTAATAAAGAATAAAAATTAAACAATATTATATTGACAGATTTCAAAAAAGAATAATAATTTTAAATAACGTGTCAAAAATGAAACGTTTTGAAATAAAAAAGTAAAAAATTAATACCTCAGTAATTGAATAATTTTCCTAATTTTGTATGGTTAGAATTTTAGTGTTCTGAATTTTCATGTGGAACGCTGATTTTTTAATTTTTACCGTTCATGAGTTTCAATTTTTCAAATAAAATTGAAATTGTTTGATTTAAAAAAGTATAATAAACAATTTCATTATTTACAATTTTCGAGCGATTTAAGTTTACTTAAAATAATTGAAATGTTAAAGAATAATTTTGTTATGTAATAACAATAATTTAAAATTCTAGAATTCCGGATCCTGTGAAACATTCAATTTGATTTTAAATTTCAAATTAGCAAATTTAAAGCGGTTCGAAGTCAAATTAATTTAAATTCAAAAGTTTTTAATTTTAAATTATTCAATTTTGAACGATATTATTGAGAAATAATACACTTTTCATCCCTTTGAATTTTAAATGATACATCATGAAACATTCTAATCTAAAATAATTCAATTTAAAGATTCTTAAATTCAAAATAAAATTGTTCAATTTTCAACGCCTATATTTATAAATGATACTAGTTAAATTTCTTTTTATTTAATTAGAAATTTTTTCCTGCATTCTAAATTTTTCCTAATCTAAAATAATTTGAATTGAAATGTTTTTAATTTAAGATCGTTCCAATGTATTTTATTTTAAATTTCAATCGTTTTCAGTTTCAAATAATTAATGGATAATTATTGTTTTAAATATTTTGGAAACCTAATATTTGAGAAATTGCATAATAATGAATTTTCAAATCGTTTATATTTTCAATGTTAAGAAATAAAAAGCCAGAGACGCAAACGCGCGCTTGGGGCGTACTAAAAGCATTCTATATTCTATTAAATAACCAAATTTACAAAAAACTGATTATAGTACTTATATATCGAAAAACATTTGGTAACATTTCTTTAATATCCTCAACATTCATATTCCATTTTTGTTCACGAATTCAAATTGGCTTCTCATTTCCGACTTCCTGTTGATTTTTTTGCAACCTGGTAGTTAAAGTTCGATCGTCAACGACTTTGTATTTTTTTTTAATCCCCATTCAGGATGGACAATTATTTTTCCATTAGCGTTCAAGGGCCCAAGATCCCGACTCTGAATTTCTAATAATCGTGCGGTTCGGCAACCTTTTTCTAGCCATCGGCTTCTATAGTTCCTGCCCATTAAAAAAGTTACCCCCTCCCCATTACCCTTTCCCTTATTATCCATCCATTAATGATCCTGAGATTGCTTTTTCATAAGATCCGGAAATTTGAAAATTATCCATCAAGAAAGCCTACTCACTGACTGATTTGTTTAATTTTTAAGGCTGATTATCAATTTACGTTTTTTTTAATGATATATGGGGGAATCTGGAATTAGCATCGGATATTTTTCTTTTAGGCTAATTTTTCAAAAAGTGATTAGATGACCTTTAATTAATAGATTTATTAGGCATGAAGGTCACGAAGCTTTTTTAATTATCGGCGAGCTAATCCATCAGATGGCCGTCTTTTCGAGTGAGTTTTGGCGAACTCACCTTTTCTGCCTTCTGGCACAGAAGGATCTGCTCAAAATCAATTCATCCTAGCTGTCACTAATCTGCCGGTCATTAGGTCCGCCGGATCGTTACGCACTCGCGATAGTAACCTTAAAGGTCTCCGGCATCCTCTTCGGTTTTTGTTTTGTATGACACCGATATTTATTCCCCATCCGTTCCGCGTCAATGATGCCGGCGCCCAAGGAGGTATGGAATCAGAAAGGATAAAAAAAACACTTTCATCGTCTTTCTACCTCGAACAAATCATTATGAGCTTCAACACGTGTTAATGAAAAATTAGTATTATTTATTTTATTTATTGTATTTGTTTGAAGGGTTTAATGCAATGGTCGCCTTGCTCTACGAAAATTAATTCTTCAGATGATTAAGTAATTTAATCAATTCAATGTAGGTTGTTCTTAACAATTTCAATTAAACCGTGAAAATAACGGATAGAAGACTAATTCAGTGAGAGGAAAAAGGATCTTCAAAATCGACCACGTGCAGAGGCGGAATACTTATAATGTTTTAATATTATTTGTCGTCAAAATTATTTGCGGTTTGAGGAAGACGAGATTGCTCATAACGATAAGAGTAAACAATTTTGTATACAATATAGACTCGGCCAATGAAGAAAAAAATTATTATTTATTTGTGTATCATATCATGTAGTCCTGTTTATTATTATTTTCGTAGTGCATTTCCCTCTGCCTGTGTTTCCGATATTATTGACCAACTAATTATAGCTCATATTGTTTCTCTGATTGAAATTGACTTTCCTCTATAGCAGATGGTTTTCAAGAGAGAAATTTGTGAAGCAGGAGAGGAGTATTCATAACTGAAGTAAACGATTTCCATCGTGATAACAAGTCTTTCCGAGACTGTTTCTTGAATGCTCTCCGTAACTCTTTTTACGACATTAGCTTCTCGACAATGAGCTCAATGCAAGAACATAGTAACAGTCAATGAACTCGGAAAATCGCGCATCTGATGCTTCTTTCCTCCTCTATAGTCCTTATCTATACGTGAGTATATATAGACTCACAATCTCCTAGGTCAAATTTAATTCAATATCAGTCTCGATTCAAATGAAATTTAAGAAAAAACATATGCATTTAATTTAATCTGGTTGCAGACGCATAATGAACAGGAGATAAATTATTAATTTTTATATTAACATTCACGTGTCATTTTTTAGAATACTTGCGACATGAGAATTTTGACGTTTTAAACGTCACCAATGACATTTAAATCATAAGCTAATGTTACTCAGTGATTTTGTGAGTTTTTTTTACTGTAAGTTTGTTTACCTGTTTCTGAAGGTTGTATGGTTAATTCAGTATTTCTCTTAAATATGCGTCCTTTAGTTTGCTTTATTTTTTGTGTAGGAGGTTAATTGTTTTTATACATTGGGATTGATGATTAATAGATGAATAGATATCAATAATTAATTATAAACAATTTTCCTATAATAGAGATTTACTTCCTCTAGACCAACATTTAATATACCCTGGCTAGCCTTGATTATGTTCAACCTAAAAGTGCTTCCAGATCCAGTTTCCCTTTTGGACGTATTTCGGGGTTGTTCTCCTGTTATTTTGAACCACGGAAGAAAAAATCGTGCTACGCGTTTCTGAGAAACCTGATTTTTTTTATTTTTATTGATTAAAAATCTTCTTTTTCCCGAAAACAATGCAAGATATGAATAGTAGTTTAAAGTTTATAATCGTTCCACTTCCTGATATATCTATAAAAGTGTACACTTACGAGATATTTAAATTATGTATAGTCACAGTTTTTCCAAAAAACATAGAAAAATTTACAAAAAACAACTATAATATAATTTATTCAAACGAAATACTGCACTTTATTGTCAAAAAGATTTGATTTTAGTTCAATAATACTGTGAAGAGTCCCATGAGATTATGAAGGTTCCTGAGCTTCAAAACAGAGAAAAATTGTTTTTTTATCTCTAAAATTAAAGAAACATAATTTTTTTTTTATATCAGGTCTAAAACAGCTGTTAAGTTAAATTTTCTTCTCACATTCCCGCCTAAGATGTTTTTTTATTACTTCCGATAGATAAGAAATCTTTTGAATGCTCTAGCTGTGTTAAAATGATTTTTATTATCGTGAATTCCTATTTTGGCATCCGAAGATATTAAATTTTCTAAGCATTCTAAACAGGAAAATAAGCATTCCGTTATATCCTCCAAATGATTACGTGAGTGTATTTTTTAACAATTATATATCAAATGTGATGTTTTTAATATTTATTACTAAACATGAAGACTGTTTACTCTTTGCCATTACACATCTTTCATGTTCAATAATATATATTTTAACCATTAGATTGTCATCACGCTACAGTTTGATGCTCATTTGTTAAAAAAATTACACTTATAGTTCATATTATAAATAAATAAAGGAAATCCTTATTTTAAGAATTCTTTCTAATTCTAATTTCTTTAGGATCAAAAATAGGAATTCACGACAATAAAAATCATTTTAGCACAGCAATAACCATTCAATAACTTTTTCTGTAGATATAAGGTAACCAAAACACATCTTAGAAAGAGATGCAAGACAATTTTTTAACTTTCATGCCAGTTTTGGACCTGATATCAATCTAAAAAAATATTCTTTCCTTGATTAATTAATTATTTTCCCTTTGAATCTCAGAAAACTTAATAATGTCATAAAACATGTTCTCACATTATTAATGAACTGAGACCAATGATTTGAAGAAAAAAATGTTGCTTCGTTTGAGTAAATTCCATTTCAGTCAATTTTGATATCTCTTCAAATAAATTTTTCAGAATACACAAAGTAAACATTTGTTAAGGGTATAATTTTAGAGATATCGGGAAGTCAACAAATTTTTAACTATATATTATATCTATAACTATAAGCACTATACTATTCATATCTTACGTTTTTTTCGAAAAAAAATGATATTTTTAATTGATACAATCGAAAAAATTGTTTTTCTCAATAACGTGGGGTACGATTTTTTTCTTCTTTGGCTCAAAATAATCAATGAATATCCCCGAAACACGTACAAAAGAGAAAATGGATGGTGCTGTAGAAGTTTGCTGTAGAACGTTGAGCGTATAAACGAATAAAGGAAACTGATCCTGAGGATGACGGTGATTTTTATTACAATTTAATAAAAATAATAATTATATGATACTTGATAATAATTTCAAATCATTTTCATTTTTATATTAACTTTGCTGGAAAACTTAATAAAGCTCTCTTATTATTTAATTTATAGCACCATTTTCAACGTTTCAATTATACTTTTTATTTAGAATTATTTGAGTGACTTCCGCTTTTAAAGTCTACAGTTCAATAAACGTTCCTCTTTTTCAGATTGTCTAATGACAAAGTTTTGGATTTAAAATTGGTTCATTGTTGTAGGTTTTTGATTCAAAATGCTTACAACGGTTTGGAATTTTCATATTCTACCATTTTGAACTATTCGAAACATGACCATTTAAATTTAATATTGCCTAATTAAAGTTCCTATTCGATATGATTGAAAATTCCAAGTGTTTTAGTTAACAATATTCAATTATTAAGGCTTTCAATGTGAAATTATTTCACAGTTGAAAATCTTGAAATCTAAACAAAATCGAACCAGATGATAGTTGAGATATTTGTCTTTTGGCCATAAAGGTTATCCTGTGTACATATAACGACAGACAAAAAACATTATCATAAAAATAATTTTTTTCACACTGAAACGTTTATTCAAAAGAGAAAAAAATAAATGCATTAAGTGATGCATTTCCAGGCTTCTAAGATTATGCATATACAACTTTTCAATTTTTATTTGGTGATGAATATCAAGGAGTAAAATTTTAATACTTGATTTATTCAGATTGCAGACAGAATAAAGGACATTGCAATTGAATTGTTGCAGCACAAATTCGCAATAATAAAACGGGAATTTGCATTTAAAAAAACGAGATTATAACACAAAAATTAAAAAACAGTCAAGAATGAAAATTCTCGGAGATAATGGCAAACAATACTGCAGAAATGATTGAATGTTTTGAAGTATTAACCAATATTCGGAAATGTTGTTGAATTTTTTATTATTTATTAATTTATTAATGCATTTATTAATGCTCAAAAATAAAATGATAACGGAAGCTGAGTAGGGAATTTAAAAAGTAAAGTTATAATAATTTTAGTGTTATTACAATCAGTAGCATCCCATATATTTTTTTTTATTATTTTTTGTAATTTAGTATGAATATAGAGTCCAGTTAGTCAAAAATCTCTCTTCACAGAACGTTCTTTGATCCGATGCGTCATTTGAAGGTGATCGAGGCATGCCGACAAGTGCTGCCACATGCGGCTCGTCTAGGAACTACAAATGCAGTTCGTTTTACTTTACTCGAGTCGTGAAGACTCTTCTTATCGCTTCTATGTATATCGCTCTTTGCAAGTAATCATTAACATTATGCAAATTATTGCTTTATCTGCATACCACATTTATTGCTTGTTATTAGAAGAGTTTATCTCCACAATTAGTGTACTCGATCAAAGTAACTATAGAGATTACTTTAGACACTCAAGTCTCAGATAAAGAAAATTACAAAAAGGAGACAAATTTATAATTCTATTTACATCATTTATCTCTAATGATGGTTATTATTATTTTAATATTTTTGAATCTCAAATCAGATCGTTTAATAGTTTTTCAGTCAGTCTTGTCAATATGAATTGAAACTAAATTTGGATAAGGTAGGGCATATGGTAATATGTCTAGGGTAGGTTAGAAGAAAAATATATATATATATATATATATTTCTTTTGTAAATTCGTTCTTTTTTTGTTGAAATTAATGTTTTTTTACTGAAAATGTAACTATTCTATCCTTGGTTGAACATTGATCATTCTTAGTTCAAAATTCAAGTATCTGGTTGAAAATTCATGTTTTTTGTTCGAAATTCGACCTTTTTGGAAAAAAAATAATCTTCTTGGTTGAAAATTCCTCTTTTTGCTTGAAAATTCAACAGTCTGTTTCCAAATTTTTCACTCTTTTGACTGAAAAACCTTTCGTTATAAAAAATGTAATTCTTCTTGAAAAATCGCTTTTTTTGGTTGAATTCAACTGTTTTTGATTACATTTTTTTTCTTTTTTAGTTGGAATATCAATCACTACATTTTTCGTTCAGAATTTATCTTTTTTAAAATCAAAATTTAATTAATTGTCTGAAAGTTAAACTTATTTGTCAAAAATGTTTTTTTTGTCGTTGAAGATTCATAATTTTAATTAATAATTAATTTTTTTTGTCGAAAAATAAGCTATTTAGGGAAAATTCGGTTTTTCTTTGGTTGAAGATTAATTTTTTTTAAACTGAAAATGTAAATATTCCACTTGAATATTCCATCAATTTAGTTAAAAATTCATCTCTTTCATTCAGCATTAATTTCTTCAAGTCAAAACTTAACTATACAATTTTAGGTTGAAAAATTATCTATTTTAGCTAAAAATTGACCTTTTTGGTTGAAAATTCAACAACCTGTTTCAAAATTTTTCACTCTTTTTGACTGAAAAACCTTTCTCAATAAAAAATTTGACTCTTCTTAAAAAATCGCCTTTTTTGGTTGAATTCACCTGTTTTAGATTACATTTTTTTTTCTTTTTTGGTTGAAATATCGATTACTATATTTTTCGTTCAGAATTTATCTTTTTTAAAATGAAAATTTAATTACTTGTCTGAAAGTTAAACTTATTTGTTAAAAATGTTTTTTTTTGTCGTTGAAGATTCATAATTTTAATTAATAATTCTTTTTTTTTTTGTCGAAAAATAAGCTATTTAGGGAAAATTTGGTTTTTCTTTGGTTGAAGATTAATTTTTTTTAAACTGAAAATGTAATTATTCCACTAGAATATTCCATCAATTTAGTTAAAAATTCATCTCTTTCATTCAGCATTAATTTCTTCAAATCAAAACTTAACTATACAATTTTAGGTTAAAAAATTATCTATTTTAGCTGAAAATTGACCTTTTTGGTTAAAAATTCAACAACCTGTTTCCAAATTTTTCACTCTTTTTGACTGAAAACCCTTTCTCAATAAAAAATTTAACTCTTCTTAAAAAATCGACTTTTTTGGTTGAATTCAACTGTTTTTGAATAAATTTTTTTTCTTTTTTGTTTGAAAAATCGATTACTACATTTTTCGTTCAGAATTTATCTTTTTCAAAATCAAAATTTAATTAATTGTCTGAAAGTTAAACTTATTTGTCAAAAATGTTTTTTTTGTCGTTGAAGATTCATAATTTTAATTAATAATTCATTTTTTTTGTCGAAAAATAAGCTATTTAGGGAAAATTCGGTTTTTC
>CAKNYM010052705.1:185416-201711 GCA_932195095.1 Andricus curvator | reverse complement strand
AATGTTTTTTTTTGTCGTTGAAGATTCATAATTTTAATTAATAATTCATTTTTTTTTGTCGAAAAATAAGCTATTTAGGGAAAATTTGGTTTTTCTTTGATTGAAGATTAATTTTTTTTAAACTGAAAATGTAACTATTCCACTTGCATATTCCATCAATTTAGTTAAAAATGTATCTCTTTCATCAGGTGTTAATTTTTTTAACTGAAAACTTGACTATTCAATTTTTGGTTGAAAAATTATCTATTTTAGTTGAAAATTGACCTTTTTTGTTGAAAATTCAATTATATCAGATAGAGATTCATCATTTTACTTAAAATGTCACCACTTTCTTGGAAAATTTTGTTGGAAAACATTTTGTTAAAATTTTGTTGAAAAATAATTTTTTCATTGAAAGTTATTTTTTTACTGCAAATGTTACTTTTCGAATTGAATATTCCATAATTTTATTTAAATATTCATCTCTTTGGTTGAACTTCAATTTTGTAACCGATAATCTAACCATTAAATTTTTGGTTGACAATTTATCTTTTTTATTTAAAAATTCATGTATTTTCTTGAAAATTCGTCTTTTTTGGTAGATATTAATCTTTTTGGTTGAAAATTCATCACTTTGGTTCAAAATTTGTTTTTTTATTGAAAATTAATTTTTATAACTAAAAATTTAACTAATACATTTTTTGTTGGAAAATTATAATAATTAAGTTAGAAACACTTTTAAAAAATGTAATGCATAATGCACTGGTGAATTTGATTAATATTCATTGTTTCAGTACGCACGTTTATTAAAATTTCAATTTTTTTTATAATAATTGATTCTATAACTCGTCTTTTGTAAGTTTCATTCTCTCTCGCTAAAAATTTTAATACTATTAAAATAAAAATAAAAAAATGGTCAAAATTCCAGGAGTGTTGAGACAAACCAGTATTTAAATTTCGAATTTCACAATCTCTTTTATGTTCTGCAACTCTTGCTTTTAATCTCCTACCGGTTTAACTGATTTAAACTTTGTTGCAGCCAGTATATTTAATTAAATATCTCATGTCTGATAAATATTCGCTCTTCACAGAATATTTTTTTATTTAAAATAAAATTATCTAGATTGTGGTTAATTTTAAAGTCAACATTAATGGTAAATTTCTTTAAAAAACTCACTAGTTTTTTAGAAAGATATTGAAAACTTAATTCTATACATCTGTCTATCAATCCTTTAAATAAACCAATTTTGTGAAAATTTTTATTAATTGGTGAAAAATTCAACAATTTTGTTAAAAAGTCATCCTTTTTGGTTGAAAAAATGTTGTTCTCTTTTATAAAATTGATTTGCCTAACTGATGATAGACATTTTTCATATTTTGTTAAAAGTTGATCTTCTGAAAATTCGTCTTTTTTGGTCGAAAACTCACCTTCTTTGTTTAAAAATTTCGTGGTTGAAAAATGCAACTGTTTGGTTTGAAATTCATATTTTCAGGCTGAAAATTAAACTATTTAACAGAAAATTTGTCTTTTGACTTAAAATTTCAACAATTTGGATAAATTTTTTTTCTTTTCTGACTGAAAATTTTCTATTCGTTGAAAATTCGTCTTTGTGGTTGAAAAATTCAACATTTTAGTTAAAAATTCATCTCATTGCTTAAAAATTTGCTTACTTCGTTGTATCATTGTTTGTTTTTGCTTGAATTTTTAACAATTTTGAAAAATTTTTGTTTCTTTAATGGCTGAAAATGTTTTCTTTGATGAAAATTCGTTTTTTTGGTTGGAAAATTTATCATTTTATTAAAAAATTTATCACTTTGTTTGAAAATTTGCCTACTCTGTCGTAAATGCGTTTTATTTGTTGAAAATTAATTTTTTTAATTGAAAATTTAACTTTTACATTTTTGGTTTAAAATTTCAACAATTTGGATAATTTTTTTTTTCTTTTCTGACTGAAAATGTTCTATTCGTTGAAAATTCGTCTTTGGTTGAAAAATTCAACATTTTAGTTAAAAATTCATCTCATTGCTTGAAACTTTGCTTACTTCGTTGTATTATTATTATTTTTTTTTTTTAATTGAAAACTCATATTTTCGGGGCAAATTCATCTGTTTTCCAGAAAATTAATGTTTTTGCTTGAATTTTTAACAATTTGGGAAAATTTTGGTTTCTTCAATCGCTGAAAATATTTTCTTTATTTCAAATTCATCTTTTCGGTTGGAAAATTTATCATTTTAGTTAAAAATTTATCTCTTTGCTTGAAAATTTGCCTACTCTGTTTTAAATACGTTTTATTTGTTAAAAATTAATTTTCTTTACTGAAAATTCAACTTTTACATTTTTGGTTAAAAGTTTATCCCTTTTAGTTCAAAATTCAACTACATATATTTTTTTAATTCATATATATTGTTGAAAATTTGTATTTTTTGGTAGAAAATTCATCTTTTTGAGAGAATTTTTTTTCGGTTTTAAAATTCGTATCTTTTTGTGGAAATTATGTCTATTTTGGTTGATATATCAACTATAGAATTTTTTTAAAAGAATTAATCTTTGTTGGTTGGAAATTCAACTATTTGGTTGAAGGGTAAATTATTTTCTAGAAAGTTCAATTATTCAGTTGAATATTCGTTTTTTTTTCGTTAAAATTTAATTTTTTTACTGAAAAATTAACTTTTACATTTTTAGAAAAAGTGAACTATTTTTTAAAATATTGAACCTTTTAGCTTCCAATTCAAATATTTGGTTGAAAATTAAACTTTGTAGCAAAAAAATTGAGGTATTTTTCAAAATTCAACTTTTATTTTGAAATTGAATTACTTTATTGAAAATTTAAGTATTTTGTTCAAAAGTCTTTTTGTTTGATAAAATTTAAATTAAAAAAAAAAATTCTCCTTTTGGATTGAAAATCTATCTGTTTTTCTTAAAAATTGATCTGTTCTTCTAAAAATTTCAAATTATGGGTTACAAATGTAACCGTTTATAGTTGAAGATGTTTTTTTGTTGAAAATTCATCTCTTTTGGTAGAAATTCAATTCTTTTTTGTTGAAATATCAACTGTTACATTTTATTTTAATTCAAATTTCTCGGTTAAAAATTCAAATATTTGGCTAAACATTTAACAATTTTTGTGGGAAATACAACTGTTTTGTTGAAAATTCGTCCTTTTTGGTTGAAAGTTCATCTATTTTGTTAAAAAATTAATTTATTTTTATTAGAAATTTAACTCTTGTCTAAAAAATTTGATTATTTGGTTTAATATTTGTTTTTCTTTTTGTTAAAATTTAATTTTTGTACTAAAAAATTAACTTGTACATTTTTTGAGAAAGTGAGCTGTTTTTTAAAATATTGAACCTTTTAGCTTGAAAATTCAACTACTTGATTGAAAATGCAACTATTTATGGTTGAAGTATAAACTTTTTTCTTTGGTAATTCAACTATTTGGTTGAAAATAAAACTTTGTAGTTAAAAAATTTAGGTATTTTGTTCAAAAGTCTTTTTTTTTGGTCAAAATTTCAATTTTCAAAAGAAAATTGTCCTTTAGGATTAAAAATCTATCCGTTTTGCTTAAAAATTCAACTTTTTTTCTAAAAATTTCAAATTATGAGTTAAAAATGAAACCATTTGTGGTTGAAGATGTTTTTTGTTGTTGAAAATTCATCTCTTTTGGTAGAAATTCAATTTTTTTAGTTGCAATATCAACTATTACATTTTTTTTCAAATTCAAATTTCTCGGTTAAAAATTCAACTAATTGGTTAAACATTTAACAATCTTGGTGGAAAATACAACTGTTTTGTTGAAAATTCATCCTTTTTGGTTGAAAGTCCATATATGTTGCTAAAAAATTAATTTATTTTTATTAGAAATGTAACCGCCCTCTAGAAAATGTAATTATTTGGTTGAAACTGCAACTGTTTTTGAACGAAGTGTTATATTTTTTATTTTGACAATACGACTTTCTGGTTAAAAATTCCTCTCTGTAGGTTGAAAATTCAACAATTGTTTCAAAATTCAACTATTTTCTTGAAAATTCAGTTATTTTGTGGAAAAGTACATTTTTGTTCGAAAATTCAATTCTTTTTTTTTAAATTCGTCCGCTTGGATTAAAAATTCATCTCTATGGGAGAATAGTAATCGTTTTCTTAGAATAAATGAATTTCAAATATGCTGAACCTTGAATATTAATAGAGAATTTTGAAAATTAAGTTTTTCTGCCACCTTGATTTTTGAATTAATTAAAATATTTGTGCTAATGAAATTAAAAAAAATTTATTTATTTTGATAGATTTTAATTATGAAAAATTTTTCCTCGATTAACCCCTACCACTTGTTAATCTTCTCATTTGAACAATCATCCAACATCAATCATCATCAATTAAAAAACCTTAGCTCGAGGAAAATATTTTTGATCATAATAAATTCTGCTTGTACAAAATATTTCTTTTAAACTTTTTGAAAGACATAATAAGAAAAATGATTGTTTTAATCAGATTCTTCATTTCATACAGAGTCAAACAAATATTTGTTTCAAATTTTTTTTTTTTTTAATCGAATCAATGTTATCTTTGATATAGGGTAACGCAAATGTTCAATTTAAACAATTTTCTGAGTGTAATACTTTGTAGACGTATCTTTTAGAATATTTGAAGAAAAAAAAATGTTTTTATGATGAATGAGAAATTATATCGTTCTCTTCGGAAAAGCCGAGTCCTCTCTGACAATTACAAAAACACGGGTGCATTCCTGAAGAAAAGGAGACGAGCGAATGCTTTCCGTCATTTATACGCGGAACGTTGTCCGAGCCGGAGAGATAATGTTTTGCGGCAACAGGTGAGGCAGGTGTTCAACCTGAATGCCGTGCCGCACGCGTCTAATAACCTGGATCTATGGATCAGGTGTCCCAATCCATTTGTACCAGGGACAATAATTGCTTAGCGAAATGCAGCCACTTTCAAACTCACGTTTAACTGCTGAACGAGATCTAATCCATCCCCTAACCCTCTTCACTTTTTCTTTTTCCACCTTTCCACTCAAAAGAAAAAAAGAAAATTGATAGCTTTTTAAGACAAAACTACATTTCCAAACAAGCGACTGGTGATTAGGGTGGCCCAAACATTTTTGTTCGAATTTTTATGAATAACGCCCGGAAATTTGTTCGAATCCACACAAAAATAAATCCATTTGAGGGACCGTACTTAAATTACGTAACATCTCAAGCGGGGCCGCGCCCCCCCCGAGACACTTTGTTACGATTTGTTACGGTAGGGGGTCCTTTACTCGTGTACGTAATTTTTGCAAATTCTAAAAAACTTTCTCCTGAACATTATCTTTTTAGTTCAATATTTGAAACTAAGTTTTTCAAACAAAGTTTCGGTTAGACTGATTTAATATGATAGACATTTTTTGGAGGCCTAATACCAGTATTTTTTATGTTAGATTCAACAGAGGTCTCTGCTATAGAATCGTTGATATGTAGATAATCTACTATATCAAAATTAATTTTTATTATGCGAAATTGAATTAAAACACGAGAAATTAAGTTCTACAAAATTCACTGCGAACTGGATTTGAACCAGCAACCAACTCATTACATGTGAGGTGCTCTACCAATTGAGCTATCGCAGTTCACCAGTGAAAATTTCAGAACTTGTATTTCCTTAATTTCGATCGAAATTATTATTTTAGAGATGTTATTATTTTAAGGCCAGTTATTTGCGATATCTCAATTGGTAGAGCACCTCATATGTAATGAGTTGGTTGCTGGTTCAATTCCAGTTCGCAGTGAATTTATTAGAACTTAATATCTCGCGTTTTAATTTAATTTCGCATAATAAAAATTAATACTGGTATTAGGCCTCCAAAAAGATTTCTATCATATTAAACCAGTATAACCGAAACT
The DNA here is from genome assembly GCA_932195095.1 of Andricus curvator. Classification (NCBI taxonomy): domain Eukaryota; kingdom Metazoa; phylum Arthropoda; class Insecta; order Hymenoptera; family Cynipidae; genus Andricus; species Andricus curvator. Next base: position 195,837 of record CAKNYM010052705.1, on the reverse strand, counting down.
TTGTTTAAAAAACTTAGTTTCAAGTATTAAATTAATAACTGGCCTTAAAATAATAACATCTCTAAAATAATAATTTCGATCGAAATTAAGGAAATAAAAGTTCTGAAATTTGCACTGGTGAACTGCGATAGCTCAGTTGTTAGAGCACCTCACATGTAATGAGTTGGTTGCTGGTTCAAATCCAGTTCGCAGTGAATTTTTTAGAACTTAATTTCTCGCGTTTTAAGTTAATTTTGCATAATAAAAATTAATTTTGATATAGTAGATTATCTACTTATCAACGATTCTATAACAGAGACCTCTGTTGAATCTCACTTCGAAAATACTGGTATTAAGCCTCCAAAAAGATTTCTATTATCTTTTCAGTTATAAATTTTATTACTTGGTTGCAAATTTAACAATTTTCTTAAAAAGAGATCTTTTTTTTTGCAAATTCAAATGTTTTGTTAAAAATTGGTCTTTTTGGGTTAAAAATTCAACTCGTTTAGCGTAATATTAACCTTTTGTTTAAAATTTATATTTTGTTGCTGATAACTTCACTGAAATATTTTTTGGATGAAAAATAGTTTTTCTGAAAATTCGTCTTTTTAAATTAAAAGTGCATCTTCTTTTAGGAGAAATATTGCATACTTCTTGGACAAAAATGCAAATATTTTGTTGAAAATTCAACTATTTCCTAGAAAATTTACTTTTTGTTTAAAATTTGTATTTTCTGTAGAAAAGTCTATAGAAATCCTTTTTGATGAAAATCCAACTCTTTTTTTGAAAATTTGTCTTTTTGATTTAAAAATTCACCTGTTTTAGTAGAATTTTCATTTTCCTTGGACAATGCAACGGTTTTGTTGACAATTTAACTATTTTGTATAAAATTTACTTTTTGGTTCAATTTAATATTTTGGTGTTGAAAAGAGAACTGAAATCTTTTCTGAATGAAAATTCAACTATTTAAAAAAAAAATTTTTAATTAAAAATTCATCTGTTTTAAGAGGAATTTCATCTTTCTTGGATAAAAATGCAACTTTTTGGTTGAAAATGAAACCATTCTGTTCAAAAGTCATACTTTTGGTTGAAAATCCTATTATTTTCTTCAAAATTTAACTATTTCGTCGAAAATTTACTTTTTGTTTATAATTTATATTTTGGTGTTAAAAAATTAACTGAAAGCTTTTCTGGATGAAATTTCAACTTTAAAAAAAACGTGTCCGTTTTTTATTAAAATTTCTTCTGTTTTAGTACAAATTTCATCTTTCTTGGATAAAAATGCAACTATTGGGTAGAGAATTTGGTTAAAAATTCATATTTTGACCGTGAAAAGTAAACTAAAATCTTTTTTAACAGAAAATTCAACTATTTTTTTTGTTATTTATCTTTTTGATTTATAAATTCATCCGCTTTGGTAGAATTTTTTTTGTACTGAAAATGTAACTTTTCGGTTAAAAATTCTTCTTCTTTGCTTGAGTATTCAACTATTTTATTTGAAAAATTTGGTTGAAGCACTTTGTTAAGAAATCATTGTGGTTTTGAAGAGTTATATTTTTAGTTGAGAATTCATCTCTTTGGTTGAAAGTTTAACTATTTTCTTGAAATTTAATCTTTTGAATTGAAAATTCAACTACTTGGGTAAAAGTTCAACTACATTGTTAAAAATTTATTTTTTTGATTGAAGGCTTATGTCTTTGGTTGAAAATTTAACTGTTTAGTGGAAAAGTCCTTTTTTTTGTTGTAATATTAATTTTTTAATTGAAAATGTGACTTTTCCATTTTTTTAAAATTGATCTTGTTTACTTGGAAATTCTCCTTCTTTCGTAAAAAAAATAATTTTTTTGGTTTAAAATTTCATTTTTGTTGGATAAAAATGCATCAGTTTCGTGGAAAAATAATTTTTTGCTGAAGTCATATTTTTTGTTTGTAAATTCAATTTTTGTAGAGTCTTTTGGCTTGAAGGTTCAACAATTCAGGTAACATTTTCTTTCTTCAGTGAAAAATCTTTATGTGTTGAAAATTCATCTTTTTGATTTTAAAAAACTTTTTTTTTTTGTATAAATTTCATGTTTTTTGATTGAAATATAAACTATGACACTTTTTGTTGAGAATTTATATTTAAATTAATAAATTTGAAAATAAGTTTTCATAAGTGTTTCAACAATCCATTATTGTTTTTAGCCATTTTCTCTTAGAATGGAGATAGAAAGTCGCAACTTTTTTATATTTCTCACTTTTTGTCAAATTTTCATTAATGTTAACAAACATAATTGTTTAAACAATTTATTATTATTTTGCTTCCTCATAGAGGGAGGTTTGTAATTACCTATATTTTCAAATATACTTTTTTGACATATTTTGATATAATTCGACTCAAGGAGGTCGAAAATAAAATTTAAAAAAAATGTCCTTTGTATGTATTCTGTGTGTATAACTTTTTTCTGTTCACCGTGTCTCGAAAAGTAAAAGAGGTCTGATAGGATTTTGAGCTAGATCGACCATTCAGAAATAGTTTTTTTCTTGCGTTTAGAGATTTAAATAGAAAAATTGTACCTTGTTTATATAAGAAAAGCTTTTTTGATATTCAAAATACAACAATAAGATATCTAGCATATTTGTTCGCGTCTCTGAGACTCATCGATCGACCTATTGTTGAAACTTTTATGACCTACCAGTACCGATTCATGAAGTGTCACAAAATGGTTTATTCTGTTTACATGAGAAAAACTGTTTTGATATTCAAAATACAACAATACGATATCAAACGTATTTGTTCGCGTCCTTGAGACGCATCGAATCACCTATTGATAAAACTTTTGTGACCCACCCGTACCGATTTATGAAGTTTCAAAAAATGGTTTATTCTGTTTATATAAGAAAAACTTTTTTGATATTGAAAATACAACAATACGATATTCAGCGTATTTGTTCGCGTCCTTGAGACGCATCGATTTACCTATTGATGAACCTTTTATAACCCACCCGTACCGATTTATGAAGTTGCAAAAAATGGTTTATTCTGTTTATATAAGAAAAACCTTTTAAATATTCAAAATACAACAATATTACATGTGGAGCATTTGTTCGCGTCCTCGAGACGCATCGATTGACCTATTGATGAACCTTTTAGGACACACCAGTACCGATTTATAAAGTTTAAAGGAATTGGTTTATTCTTTTTATATGGAAAAAGCTTCTTTGATGTTCAAAGCACGACAATATTACATGTAGAGTATTTCTTCGCGTCCTTGAGACGCATCAATTCACCTATTGGTGAACCTCTTATGACCGACCATTACCGATTTATGAAGTTAAAAAAAAATGTGTGTATTCTGTTTATATGAGAAAAACTTTGTTCATATTATGAGTAATATAGTGCTGTATCTGACATGTTTGTTTGCGTCTTCGAGACACGGCTACGACCTATTGATGAACCTTCTATAACCTCTTATGATCTAGCAATACCGATTTATAAATTGAAAAAATATGTTGTTTATCTTGTTGATACAAGGAAAACTTTTTTTAGGCGCAAAAAATTATAAAAAAGCTAATGAAATTTTGAAGATAGTTGTCAAGGTTGATATTTAATTTATTTTATAATTTTTTTTCTCTAAATAAACAAATATGACAAACAAAAATAAAAAAAATTTTCTAGTTGACGTTCCCGGTGCTCGTCAATAACAAGAAACTTTTTGCAATCGCCTACGATTTACAGATTAACATTACTTACAAATATTCTATCATGATATAATTAACAAAAAAATTTTATAAACAAAATATTTGTTAATAGTGTGTTTTCTATAATTTTCAATAATGTAACGTTTTTTAAAGTTACACTGCAAGAAATTTGGATGAAAACAATATTATAATGAAGAAAATTTCTCTAAATATTATTCTTGGTAATATTATAAATAAGTTTAATAAACAAATGCTTTATTTAGGCATTTGTCGACAGATAATTTTTTTTTTTCGGTGTCATTTTTTTTAAATTCGGAACCTTGTGATAATTTCAACATAATTCATAATTTATTGATGAATTTACTGTTTTTTCCATGCCAGTCCTTTTAATTGAGACCTTCATGACAATTTTAGCAGAATTCATGATAAGATGATAAATTGTATGTTTTTTTCAACAAATGTAATAAACAAATTTATTTTTTGGGTATCTGTCGACGAAAAAATTCGTTTTCTTTTCGATGCCAGTCCTTTTAATCGAGAACTTCATGATAATTTTAGCAACATTCATAATAAATTAATGAATTTCATGTTTTTTTAAACAAATTTAATAAACAAATTCATTATTTGATTATCTGTAGACGGAAATTTTTGTTTTGTTTGATATCAGTCCTTTCAATTAGGAACATCATGATCATTTGAGAAATATTCGTAATAAGTTTATTTTTATTATTGTTAAAAACAAATTCAATAAACAAATGCAGTTTTGATTTTGCAATTAAAATTGAAATACTTGAATTTTGAAAAGTATAAATATATTTTTTTAAATTTCCAATTTATTAACCATTCAAATTTACTTGAAGCAATTAAAATTTCAAAGGGTTTGAGTAATAAAAAAGTTTCATTCTCACAATTAATGGTGTCTCAAATTTTGTTCAAGTTTAAATGAAGTTCAGATTCGTTTAATTTTCAACGTTTTGCAGTAGAAATTTGGTATTTTTCAATGTTTCCTATTTAAAATTACCTTTACCCCTACTGTTTTTTTTTAATAATTCAATTTCAAAAGTTTACTTAATTATAAATATTTTATTTCGAACGGTGAAAATGAAGTTGGATTCATTTTTTGATCTTAAATGGATTTTTCTAATTACATTTAATTTTAAACAATAATTTGTTTATGTAATAAAAATTCAAAATTCTATAATTTCAGAAGCCTTGAATTTGAAACATTCAACTTCGTTTTTAATTTAGTTGTCAAATTTGAATTAAAAATTATTTAAATTCAGAAGTTTTCAGTTTTAAACTGCTCAAATTTGGAAGATTTCAATCATAAATAAAACTGTTGCAATTTCTTTGAATTTTACATGATCCCATTTTCAAAATCCTAGTCTGAAGTTTTCAAAACTTTAGCCCGAAACTTTTCAATTTTGAGAGTTTCTTTTCAAGAATTTTTCAATTTTTAAATACTCTTATATAATTTTAAGCGCCTTTATTTATATATGAAACAGGTTCAATTCCTCTTTATGCCTTTCGAAATATTGTTCTTTTTTTTAAATGTTACTTGATCTAAAATTGTTTGAATTGGAACGGTTTCAATTTAAAATCGTTCAATATTTTGTTTTCAGATTTCAAACGCTTTCAATTCGAAATGATTAATTATTATTAATTATTTTAATATTTGAAACTAAGTTTTCTAAACAAAGTTTCGGTTAGACTGGTTTAATATGATAGAAATCTTTTTGGAGGCCTAATACCAGTATTTTGATGTCAGATCCAACAGCGCTCTCTGTTATAGAATCGCTGATAAGTAGATAATCTACTATATCAAAATTAATTTTTGTTATGCAAAATTAAATTAAAACGCGAGAAATGAAGTTCTACAAAATTCACTGCGAACTGGATTTGAACCAGCAACCAACTGATTACATGTGAGGTGCTCTACCAATTGAGCTACCGCAGTTCACCAGTGAAAATTTCAGAACTTGTATTTCCTCAATTTCGATCGAAATTATTATTTTTAGAGATGTTATTTAATGTCATTGTATTTCGCATAATAAAAATTGATTTTGATATAGTAGATTATCTACTTATCAATGATTCTATAACAGAGACCTCTGTTGAATCTAACATCAAAATACTGGTATTAGGCCTCCAAAAAGATTTCTATCATATTAAACCAGTCTAACCGTAACTTTGTTTAAAAAACTTAGTTTCAAATATTAAATTAATAATTCGCCTTAAAATAATAACATCTCTAAAAATAATAATTTCGATCGAAATTAAGGAAATACAAGTTCTGAAATTTTCACTGGTGAACTGCGATAGTTCAATTGGTAGAGAACCTCACATGTAATGAGTTGGTTGCTGGTTCAAATCCAGTTCGCAGTGAATTTTTTAGAACCTAATTTCTCGCATTTTAATTTAATTTCACATAATAAAAATTAATTTTGATATAGTAGATTATCTACTTATCAACGATTCTATAACAGAGACCTCTGTTGAATCTAACATCAAAATAGTGGTATTAGGCCTCCAAAAAGATTTCTTTCATATTAAACCAGTCTAACCGAAACTTTATTTTAAAAACTTAGTTTCAAATATTAAATTAATAACTGGCCTTAAAATAATAACATCTCTAAAAATAATAATTTCGATAGAAATTAAGGAAATACAAGTTCTGAAATTTTCACGGGTGAACTGCGATAGCTCGATTGGTAGAGCAGTTCACATGTAATGAGTTGGTTGCTGGTTCAAATCCAGTTCGCAGTGAATTTATTTAGAACTTAATTTCTCGCGTTTTAATTTAATTTCACATAATAAAAATTAATTTTGATATAGTAGATTATCTACTTATCAATGATTATATAACAGAGACCTCTGTTGAATCTATCATGAAAATACTGGTATTAGGCCTCCAAAAAGATTTCTATCATATTAAACCAGTCTAACCGAAACTTTGTTAAAAAAACTTAGTTTCAAATATTAAATTAATAACTGGCCTTAAAATAATAACATCTCTAAAACTAATAATTTCGATCGAAATTAAGGAAATACAAGTTCTAAAATTTTCACTGGTGAAAGCACCTCACATGTAATGAGTTGGTTGCTGGTTCAAATCCAGTTCGCAGTGAATTTTCTAGAACTTAATTTATCGCGTTTTAATTTAATTTCACATAATAAAAATTAATTTTGATATAGTAGATTATCTACTTTTCAATTCTATAGCACAGACCTCTGTTGAATCTAACATCAAAACACTGGTATTAGGCCTCCAAAAAGATTTCTATCATTATTAATTATTGTTTCAAAAATGTTTAAAACCTAATATTTAAAAATTTGTTTGATAATGGATTACTAAATTGTTTATATTTTTAATGTTAGGAATCATGAAACACTAATTTTCTAACATTATTCTTCTAACTAATGTTTTGCAGTTCAATTTCGTATTCTGGCTTCAAAAGTGAAATTATCAGATTGTTAAGGACAACCCACTTCACGAGCAGTTGGCTTAGACTCTCTTGTAATTCTCATCTCCTTCCTATCTACGCTTGGTACTTCGAGTAATCAAGAGCCTATAATTTAGCCTGATCGGAACGTACGGGCCTAACGAACAAAAACGCTCTTGCTTTTTCGAGTTAAAAATCATTACGCTTGATCCAAAGGCACAGGGTTACATGATATTAACGATTCCGCAGAAGAACAATTTATAAAACATAAACTCTCTCGATCTTTCGCAATTATCGTACGATAAAACCCCCTAACGATTTCCAGACCTTCACTCGATTTCAGCTCTGGTTAAAATGTCTCGAATTTCGGCGCCATGTGCAATAAACCACAATTTTCAACCCTGTCTTTTCGAATCAACAACACTTTCACGATGATCTTATTTCTGAAACCTAAATTAAGCTCCAGCTCAAAATCAAGCTTCCAATTCTCGTTTTTTATTTTCTCTTACTCCTACCCCTACCCCTACCCCTACTTGTTCGTAAAATTGTTTTGATTCGAGAATTATTTTTTTCTTGAAGCTACCCCCACTACTACCCCTACCCCCACCCATACTGTCTTTCTCTTACCCCTACCCCTACCCCTTCCCCTACTTCTACTTTTTTGCAAAAAAGTTTTGATTCAAGAATTTTTTCTGCCTAAATCTACTCATACCCGTAACCCTACTGATACCCCTACTGTTTTGTAAGATAGTTGTTATTCATTAACTCTTCTCTACCTCAATCTACCCCTAAACCTAGCCCTACTTTTTCGTAATTTAATTTCAAACCGAGAATTATTTTGTTCCTAAATCTACCCCTTCCTCTACCCCTAACCCTAAACCCACCCCTACAGTTTCGTTTGATAGTCTAAATTCGAAAGTTTCTTTTTGTTTCAATCCACTTGTACATCTACCCCTAGCCCTACCGCTACTGATTTGAAGGATAATTTTAATTCGTTAACTCTTCTCCACCTCGATCTACCTCTAAAGCTGCCAATTCTTTTTTGTAAAATAGTTCTAATCCGAAATTTTTTATTTGCATAAAACTACCCCTTTCTGTACTGTTTCGAAAGATAGTTTCAAATCGAGAATTATTCTTCACCTCAATCTACCCCTACACCTAGCCCTACTTTTCCTTAAGATATAATAGTGTCAATCCGAGAATTCTTGTTTTTTTTATATTCACCCCTACCCCTAACATTTTCCCTAACCCTACCACTACCCCTACGGTTTTCTAAGGCATTTTTTATTCAAAAATTCTTCTTGAGCTTAATCTACCTGTAAACCTACCCATACGCCTTTCTCTACCTCTTCCTCTACCCCTGCTGTTCCGTAAGATGGTTTTAATGCTATCCTTTTTATCTCAATTTCCCTACCCTTTAATGAAAAATGTATTTCTTAAATAAGCAGATTTCAATCTTTATCTCATAACTAATTTATTTTCCCTTAATTTACGTCAAACGAATATCACATCTGAAATATTGCTCTCCTTAAAACGAGATCAATATTGACTGGAAATCTTTTGTAACTTTCGAACACTACACGGTGGGGCAGAATCCCAATAACGAGGCCAAAAGTAAAAAAAATTTTTAGTGAGAATCTAATAGTATATTATGCACCTAGGGGAAAAAGTTCCTCTCTTCCTTGGCTCATACGATATTTTTTATAACAAATGGATGATTTCAGACATTTCTCGAAATACAGTCATGATTTCAGTCCATATTAGATTTCCAGTGAAGATGCATGCCATTTATGTTAACTTATTCCAAATTATCCAAAATTCAATGACGAAATTGCCGGAAATGTTTGGTAATTTACGGTGATTTTGGAGGTGATTTATGGTAACTTACCATAAATTGCCCAAAATTCAATTAAGACATGACTATAAATTCACGGAAATTTCCGGTTATTTATGGTAATCTTATAGGTAAATATGGTAACTTACCATAAATTGACCAAAGTTCATTTTTAGAAATTTCCGGAAATTTATGAAAATTTTCGGTCATTTATGGTAATTTTACCGGTCACTATGGTAACTTACCATAAATTATCCAAAACTCATTTTCAAAAATTTCCATAAATTTCCGGAAATTTATGAAAATTTTCGGTCATTTATGGTAATTTTACAAGTCAATATGGTAACTTACCATACCATTAAGTATACCATTAAGCCATTTCCCTTTCTGGGTAGGCGTGACACTACCCGGTTTGGGTAGTGTTTCTAGGTGGATAGTTTCTTGTAGTAAATAACTACAAGTTTGGGCTCACCACACCCACGATATGCCAACAGCACGCAGTATTCTCGAATGGTCACCCATCCAAGTACTAACCGCGCCCAACGCTGCTTAACTTCAGTGATCTGACGAGAACTGGTTTTTTCAGCGTGGTTTGGCCGTTGGCCATAAATTATTTAAAATTCATTCTTAAAAATTTCCATAAATTTCAGGAAATTTATGAACATTTTTGGTCATTTATTGTAACTTTACCGGTAAATATGGTAACTGACCATAAATTACCCAAAACTCATTTTCATAAATTTCCATAAATTTCCGGAAATTTATGAACATTTTCGGTCATTCCTGGTAATTTTACCGGTAAATATGGTAACTGACCATAAATTACCCAAAATTCATTTTTTAAAATTTCCATAGATTTCCGGAAATTTATGAAAATTTCCGGTAATTTACGGCAATTTGATCAGTTATATATGGTAACTTTCCATAAATAACCCCCAAATTCTATTATCTGCAACCAAAATTTCCTCACAGTTTTTGCGGTGAGTGGGCTGATATTCGTAAACTGCGAGCTCATAGATGTTTAATTTTCATAATTCACGTCTGACGTCACTTTTCAGTCCCTAGGGAATAAATGTACTTTTTACTCCCTAGGGATTAAAAGTAGAGTTTTAGCTTCTCTTCATAGGCGTCAAAAAGTGCTGAAATCATGCATGTGTCGTAAAAAATAATTATCATAGTTGGGGTAGAGGGAAAGAATATATGAGAGTAATTGTATATTAGAGAAAATATACAAAGGGTGGAGGTTGGAATTATACATATATGAAGGGATGTAACGCAAAGATCAGCGATAGAAAAGGAGATACAGGGAAAAGGAGAGGGATCTATGTGTGAGATCCTTCCAGAAAGAGTGTATAAGTCGAAACAGAAGGAAGACATTGTGAAGGTGGAAGAAGAGGGTACTAAGTTTGTGAAGATTATTGAAGGGGATATGAAACGGAATAGGGAAAAGAAATGGAAAGAAATAACGGGTGAGGGGATGGAGA
>CAKNYM010052705.1:174372-185406 GCA_932195095.1 Andricus curvator | reverse complement strand
AATGGAAAGAAATAACGGGTGAGGGGATGGAGATTATTGAAGGGGATCTAGAAGATGAAGTGGATGAAGAAATGTGTAAATATAGGAAGGATGAAGGATAAGGCAAAAGTAGTTAGGATATGGATATTAGTGAAAGAGTTGTCAAGGAGAAAGAAAAAGATTAATGGAATGGAAAAGAAATGAAGAAAAGAACGAGTGAGGGGATGGATATTACTGAAGAGGACGTAGAAGATGAAGAGGATGGAGGACTGTGTGAATATAGAAAGAAGGAAAGGATAACGCAAAAGGAGTTAGGGGGTGGATAGTTGTGAAAGAGATATAAAAGAGGAAGAGAAAAAGAAAGATAAATGGAAAGGAGATATGGTAGAGAAGGAATGGGTGAGCAATAAGGGGTAAGGGATAATGGGTCAAGGGTATGTACTAGGAAGTATAGAAAAAAGAAGAGGGAACTGTGAGTGAGATCCTCCCGGAATGAGTCTACAAGTCGGAACAGGTACAAGAGTTTGCGGAGTTAGAAAAGGAAGGGACTAAATGAGTGAAGATAAGTAAAAGGCATGTAACTCCGAATAGGGGTAACATAATAGAAAGAAAAATAAGGTTAGTGGATAGAGATTGTTAAAGGGGATCTAGAAGATAAAGCAGATAGAAGAATGTGAAGCAGAAAAATGTGTGAATAGGAAGGAGGAAAGAATCAGCGAAAAGGTGTTAGGAGGTGGATAATAGTGAAACAGATTTGAAAGAAGAAGAGTAAGGACATACGGTGAAAAGGGAATGTGTGGTGGGTAAGAGGTAAAGTGTATAGGGAAAAAGTGGGCTGTATGTGTGATATTTGCCCAGAAGGTGTGCATGATTCGAAACAGAAAAAAGATTGTGTGTTAGTTTGAAGGAAAGGAAATAAAGGGCTGAAGATAAGTGATAGAGATGTAAAAAGGAATAAGGAGAATGGAATGGAAAAAAAAATTAGTGAGGTGATCGAGATTAGTGAAGGGAATGTAGAATATGAAGCGTATGAAGGAATGTGTAAATAGAAATGAGGTAAGGATAGAGGGAAAGGCGTGAGAAGGTGGCTACTAGTGGAAGAGATTTGAAAGAGGAACAGTAAGGAGATACGGTGAAAAGGGAATGTGTGGTGGGTCGAAGGTAAAGGGCATAGGGGAAAAAGTGGGCTCTATGGGTGAGATTTATCCAGAAGATGTGCATGATTCGAGACAGAAAAAAAGATTCTGTGTTAGTTTGAAGGAAAGGAAATAAAGGGCTGAAAAGTAGTGATGAAGATGTAAAACGGAATAAGAATAATGGATGGAAAAAAACTAGTCAGGTGATCAAGATTGGTGAAGGGAATGTAGAATATGAAGCGTATGAAGGAATATATAAATAGAAATGACGTTAGGATAGAGGAACAGGTGTGAAGAGGTGGATACTAGTGAAAGAGATCTAACGAGAAAGAGAAAGAAGGAATGGAAAGGAGATAAAGTGAATAGGAAATGGGTCAAGGAGTGAGGAGTATATGAAAAGCGAGAGTATAGGTGAGATTCCCCCAGAAGCTGTAAGTCGAAACAGAAAAAAGAGTTTGTGGAGGTGTAAAGGGAAGGAAATAAGGGACTGAAAATTAGTGAAAGGGATCTAAGCCGGAGTGGGGAATAAGGAATGGAAAGAACTAATCTTTCAAAATATATTTATTTATTATTTTGTAATTAGTTAGAAATGAGATGGTGGAAAGGGTTTGGAATCGGATGTAGATGGGAAACTGTATTCTTTATATTGTGAAGCGATGCACCAAAGGAATAAGCAAAAATTGTGAGAGCACATCTCCCAGTGCTACGTTTCACGATATTTCATGTGGACGATAGGTGTATACATATACCGTGTTGCGGGTCGGCCTTAGGAATGGAATACCCCACTTTATGTTTTATGCGATAGATCAGCTAGCGGGGCTGCTGTCATACGGTGCTTCGCGTTCCAGGGATAAAGTAAGATAGACGGATACCTTCTCTTGTGTGCGGATACGTCGCGGATAAATTCAACGTTACGTCCCATGCGGCTTTGCTGTTTTACCTATACTCCCCCAACCTCCTTTTTTATTCCACAAAAGGGGTGCTCAAGCCATTTTCTCTACCTCTTTCATTTTTTTCCAATTCCCCAACTCCAAATAAACTTGAAGCAATATTTACCCTACAAAAAAAAATACTAGCAGTCTGCAAAATGACCCTTAAAAAGTTCTTAAAAAGCTCTTAAGGATTCTGTACATCCCTAATAATTAGCTACTCTTGGAAAATTTTTATATCTTTATGAGGGGCCTTTGAAAAAGTACGTCACACTGCTGAGAGGGTTTGCAAAAAAAAAAACCTTTTTCTCTTTTTTTTGCTGCTTCCCGTGCATAAATTTCATCATCTTTCCCTCTTTGATTTTGGGTTTTGATGGGGCCCCGACCAGAATTTCTAGTCTAGAACAAACTGATGGGGGCCCTATCAGGATCTAGTGGGCAATTTCTAGCTTTGAATAAGTAAGGAAAATCTATTAGGAAAATCTATTAATTAATTAATTAATGTTGAAGTAAAATATATTGCACTTAGATTAAAAATATACTTTTTTTATTTTTGGAGTTTTATTTTAAGTTGTATTATAAAATGGATTTGTTTGGAGACCTACTTATACTAGACCAGATTTACATATTATTAGACAATTTCTAATAATATGTCAATCAAATCTACTTTAAGTAAACAAATACCCCCATAAGAAACTCGCAGGGTCACTTCTTTTTGGTAGGGTTGTGGAAGGGCGAACCCTACTAAAACACTACTAGAAAGTCTAGTAGGGCCCGCGTGGCCAAAGAGTTAGGTTACTGACAGGGCCCCCGCTAGTTTTCCCCAGTGGGGCCCGATTAGAAATAGGGAAAACTCGCCAGGGCCCTAATAGATCCCTTTCAAAATTTCTGCACGGGCTAAATTCGAACTGAAATAATGGAAACCAATAAGAAAATCTTAGTATTTTTCGTTGAAAGTGCATTATTTTTATTTGAAAAATCCATTATCATATTTTTCGTTCAGAATAGATATCTTTTGGGTAAAAATTCTACTTTTACGTTAAATATCGAACTACTTTGTTGTAGTTTCTAAGTTCAAAATTAAATTTAAAAAAACTTAAAAATTCAAAAAAAAAAAAAAAATTAAGCTGAGAATTGAACTGCTCTATTTTTTTTTTAAATTGATAGGTCAACTTTTTTGGTTCAATATTCAACTACTTGGTTGAATCTTGAATTACTCTGTTAAACATTTATTTTATTGGTTCAATATTAAACTATTTTCTTGAAAATTCGTTCTTTTTTAGTTATTTTTTTCTCTGATAATTTAACTTTTTCATGATTGGTGGACAATTTATCAATTTTAGTTGGAAATTTATGTATTTTGTTGTAATTTAGTCTTTTTTGGTAGAAAATTATTATTTATCGATGAAAAATTTGACTTCTTGGTTTAAAATTCATCTTTTCGGGTTGAAAAATTAATTATTTTTGTAGAAAATTCAACGAATTAGTGAAAAAGTTATATTTTTAGGTTGAAATAAAAAATTCAACTGTTTCTTAGAAAAATCGTATTTTTAGCTTAAAAATTCATAAATTTGGCAGAGAATTCAACCATTATGGTTGGAGAGTCAACTTTTCGGTTGAAACTTTACTTGTTTTGTTGGAAATTCATGTTTTGCGATTGAAAATTAATCTGTTTTGTAGAAAATTCGTCTTTCGGTTTGAAAATTCAACTTGGTAGAAAATTCAACTATTTGCTTAAAAATTTCACTATTCGGTTAAAAATGAACTGTTTTTTCGAAAATTTAACAAATTTGTGGAAAATTTATCTGTTTTGGTTGAAAATTCCACTTCATTTGCTTAAAAATTTTTTTTTTTTCTGCAAATTTGACCATTCCATTATTTGTTGAATATTTATCTTTTTTTTTAAACGCCTTTTCCGGTAGAAAGTCAATCTTCTTGATTAAAAATGCAACTACTTGTTTGAAATGGTAACTACTTTGTTGAAAGGTCACTCTGTTAGTTTCCTATTTTTTTGAAAATTCGTTTTTTTATTGTGAAAATTTTTATTATTATTATCGTAGAAATTCTACTATTTGGTTGAAAATTAACTTTCTGTTTAAAAATTCATATTTTCGTGTTCAAAATTGAACTGTTTTCTAAAGAATTCACCTTTTTGGTTTTAAAACTTCAACACTTTGATTGATATTTTTTTTATTTCGTGACTGTTTTCGATTTAAATAAAAAAAACTTTGCGGTTGAAATATCAACTATAACCATTTTTGTTGTGAATTCATTTTTTGGTTAAATTTGACTGTTTTTAATTAAAAATCTGAATTTTTTCTTTGTTGAAATATCAAATTCGATATTTTTTGTTGATAAATCATCCTTTTTTATTTAAAATTCAACTCTTTTTTCAAAAATTAATATTTTCGACATATTTTAAAATATTTATCGTTTTAGTATTAATTTCCACTATTTTATTCTTATTTCTAACTATTTCTCATTCTTATTTTCATTATATTCGTCTTTCTGAATAGAATATTCGTCTTTCTGGATTAAAAATTCAACTCTCTTCTAAAAAATTCGTCCATTTGGTTTTAAAATTAAAATATTTGGTTGAAGATGCAACTGTTTTTGATTTAAGTTTAATCCTTTTTATTTAAAAATTCGTCCCTTTTGTTTAAAACTTCAAGTATTTGTTTTTAAATGAAATTGTTTAGTTGATAATTCATCTTTTTTTTTGGAAATTCGTATTTAACTATTTCGTAGAAAATTCAATATTTTTGTTGAAACTTTTTTTAAATTTTAAATTCATCTTTTCTAGTAGAAAATTCAACTGTTTTCTGACAAATTCGTATTTTGGCTTGAAGATTCGTATCTTTGGTTCAAAATGCAACTATTTGTGGTAAAATTTCATTCTTTTTGGTTTGAAAATTGCACCATTTGGTTCAAAATTCGTCTTTGTGGGTTCAAAATTCAAATACTTGGTAGAAAAATCATCTTTCTGAGTATTTATTTATATATTTCTTTCGTATTTACGAGACAACTATTTTCTGAAACATTTGAAAAAAAAAATATTTAAAAGACATTTAAACATTTTGTACATCTTTTCAACTTAAAAACTCAAATCTTTTGTTGAAATTCATCTTTCTTGCCAGAAAATGATCTTCTTTTGTTTAAAAGTTCAACTATTTTGTTATCCTGGTTCAAGAGTATTTTGGGCTGTGAAGTCTTTTAAAAATAAGGTTCATATATTTTGTGTTTTATTTTAGGCGGTCATAAAATAAAATCAAAGAAAAAGTGTGACTTAAATAATTGGGGGTGCGTTTTGTATTTCTGATGTCACCCTGGAGGGTTTAAACTTTGCGTGGTCATCTGCGACAAAGACGGGGTAGTTTTTGAACAACCCCTAATGTAAATTCTAAAGAAGTGTTTTTTTGAACAACCCCTGATGTAAATTCTGAAGAAGCGTTTTTTTGAACAACCCCTAATGTAAATTCTAAATAAGTGTTTTTTCGAACAACCCCTAATGTAAATTCCAAAGAAGTGTTACTTCCTTGAAAAAGAAATAATGCGATTCAAACCGAGCAGGAAATTATGGAACTAATTTTTTTTCCTACGTCATTAGGGGATTTTTTTGCGAGACTTGGACGGTTCTTGGGATCCTTTTGAGAGTCGTGTGTCCACTTTGAAGGGTGGAAAAGCGTACGGAAAAAGGGTGGAAGTGGACACCTTCTCGTGAAGGGATGCATAAAACATAGGGATAGATAGTGGCGCGGTATTCGCTCTGATGCGGACTCCTCTTTCCCCGGGATCCGCGAGGTAAAAACTCACCCCGGATGTGACGTATGCATGCGAATACACGGCACGACCAATCTCCTCCGACCTTCCAGACCCTTCCTCCACCTTTGTCTCTTTTATTGGCGCTCTCCGGAGAATTGATAACCGCCGGTTTATATCTACGCGACTGCGAGACCCGCTACGCTAATACGGTGGTACCACCGGGTATAATCGCACTCGAGACTCCATTGTTTTATCCGTGCATGACTTTGGCGATAATGCCAGATCGCAAACGTCACCATTTTTTTGTTCGTTTTTGAAATTTTCAATTTTTAGAATTCCTAATATCACTGCAGGAAAAAAAACTAAATTTGCAGGCACGGAGAATCGAACCCTAACCGCCATGCTCTACATCGATTGTCGAATCAGATTACTCAAATGCAGGATCACTCATCCGCTAGATGGGCTAAAGTGAGTGTTAAGCAAGATTTCAATACCGGTATTGTAAAGTAGAATTGCAATAGTTGCATAGTAAACATACACGTATCACAATTTCACATTCCAATACCGGTATTGTAATTTTGTCTTACGATCGTATAGTAAAAGTGTGGTTAAATCCCAAAAAAATTGCAACAGGGTAGGGGTAGTTGTGGATAGGGATTAATTGCTCACAGCAATATGGTGTACACTCTCTCGGCAATTTTGTGCAATCACATGCAATTCCTTTGAATCCCATGCAGTTCTTTGCAATCCTAGGTAATCCTTTACAATCCCTTCTCCATCGATGAAAACTCTATGTAACCGATGCACTTACAAGCTTACAAGCTCATGCAATCCAGTGGAATTCCATGCAATTCCATTCAATCCCATGGAATCTTATGCAATATAATGCATTTTTTTAATTCAATGAAATATTCTTCAATTCCTTCTTATCTTTCGACATTTCGATGCAATCCCATGCAGTCGGTATACAATTTCATGCATTTCCTTGCACTGATTGCAAACTTATGAAATCCCGCAAATCTCAGGCAATCTAATGCAATCGTTTGCAATTCCATGCCTTATTTTACAACTCCTTGTTATCCTATGTAAACTCAATGCAATTCCATGCAATCTTTATAGAATTTCGTGAAATCATATGCAATCTTGATACAATTTCGTGTAATTACATGCAATTATTTGTAATCCCATGCAATCTTTATACAATTCTGTGCAATCCCATGCAATCCTTCGCAATTCTAAGCAATTTTGTAAAATATCATGAAATTCCATACAATCCTCTGTTATTCTATGCAAGCCCGTGGAATCTCATGCAACCTCATGCATTCATTTTCAGTGTCATGCAATATTTTACAATCCCTTGTTATCTCATGAAATTTGATGCAATCCCATGCAATTTGTATACAATCATCGTGCATTCTTATATATTTCTTGCAATATCAAGCAATCCCATGAAACCTTAGGCAATCTCATGCAATCCTTTGCAATTCCATGCAATATTTTACAATCCATTGTTTGCCATGAAAACTCGATGCAATCCCATTAAATGTTTACAGAACTTCGTTTGATTTCATGCAATTCTTTGCAATTCTATGCAATTTTTACACAATATTGTGCAATGTTATGCAGTCCTTTGCAATCATATGCAATCTTCATACAATTTCGTGCAACCTAATGCAATCTTGTGAAATATAATGCAATCTCATGCAATATTTTGCAATTTGATGGAATCCCGTGGAATCTCCTGCAATCTCATGCAATCTCATGCAATCATTTTCAATGCCATGTAATACTTTACAATCTCTTGTTATGCCACACAATTTGCATGCAATCCCATGCAACCTGTTTACAATTTCGTGCAATCTCATGCACTTCTTGCAATATCAAGCAATCCCATATAATTTCAGGCAATCTCATGCAATCCTTTGCATTTCCATGCAATATTTTACAATCCATCTTTTGCCATGGAAACTCGATGCAACCCCATTAAATCTTTACACAACTTCGTTCAATCTCATGCAATTCTTTTCAATTACAAATCCATGTAATATTTTACAATCTCTTGTTATTCTATAAAATTTGCATGCAATCCCATGCAATCTGTATACGATTTCGTGCAATCCCATGCACTTCTTGCAATATCAAGCAATCTCATGAAAACTCAGGCAATCTCATGGAAGCCTTTGTAATTCCATGCGTTATTTTAAAATCCATTGATGCCATGTAGACTCGATGCAATCCCAAAAAAAACTTTACACAACTTCGTTCAATTTCATGCAATCTCATGCAATTATTTTCAATTCCATGTGATACTTTACAATCTCTTGTTATCCCATAAAATTTTCATGCAATCCCATGCAATCTGTATACAATTTCCTGCAATCCCATGCACTTCTTGCAATATCATGCAATCCTTTGCAATTCCATGCTATATTTTACAATCCATTGTTTGCCATGGAAACTCGATGCAATCCCATTAAATCTTTACACAACTTCGTTCAATTTCATGCAATTATTTCCAATGCCATGATATCTTCATACAATATTGTGCAATCATATGCAGTCCTTTGCAATCCCATTCAATCTTTATACAATTTCGTGCAACCTAATGCAATCTTGTGAAATATAATGCAATCTCATGCAATATTTTGCAATTTAATGAAATCCCGTGGAATCTCATGCAATCTCATGCAATAATTTTCAATTCCATGTAATACTTCACAATCTCGTGTTATGCCATAAAATTTTCATGCAATCTTTTGACAATTTCGTGCAATCACATGCACTTCTTGCAATATCAAGCAATCCCATGAAATTTCAGGCAATTTCATGCAATCATTTGCAGCTCGATGCAATCCTTTGCAATTCCATGCTATCCTTTGCAATTCCATGCTATCCTTTGCAATTCCATGCTATCCTTTGCAATTTCATGCTATTCTTTGCAATTCCATGCAATTCCATACCATATTTAACAATTTCTTATCACCTCATTGAAACGCCGCGCAATCCCATACTATCATTGTACAATTTCGTGCAATCCCATGCAATCTTTTACAATCCACTGTAATCCCTCATTACAAAAAAATATTATAGATAATTCAGTACATATCTACAAGGTAGAAATTGAGTGTAAGTCTGTAGGTCTGGAATCATGATTTTCCGATAAATAATTTCTTATAATTTTTTCGCGATTCTAGAAAAATCATTATGAAACATCCTTATTTAAAAAAAATCCTAATAGGAAAATCATTATAAGAAAATCAGTATGCAAATAAAAAATGTTAAAATATTGCATGAATTGATACCCAAAATAGACAAAGTACAAACGAATGATTTATTTATATATTTAACAGAGGATTTTAACAAATTTCAGGGAATTCCAGAAGTTTTCCAAGGATTTCAAGCGATTTCGTAAAATTTTATAAAAATTTTCAAACGTGTCAGGCGATTTTATAGTATTCGAAAGGATTTTAACCAATTTCTAGGTTTTTATGTGGAAGAATATTAAAAGATTTCCAAACATTTTAACTAATTCAAAAATATTTCATCGGTTATCGAGAAACTAATATAAATGTTTACACAGATTCAAAGAAATTTTGAAGGATTTGAAGGGATTTTGGAAGATTTTCGAACATTTTCGGAATTTTAAGGAAATTCCAAAGGATTTCAAGAAATTTTTAAGATTTCCAAAGATTTCATAACATTTCTAGTGAACTTGAAAAAATAAGTAGTTTGAAATTTCAAGGTACTTCTAGCGATTACAAGGCTTTCAAGGGTTTCAAGGTATTTCAGGAAATTTCAGAAGATTGAAGGATTGTATTACATCGCCAAAGATTTCAAATTATTTCAAAGACTCTAAAGAATTTTAAGGGATTCTAAAGAATTTCAAGGGATATCAAAAATTTAAAAATGTTCTGCAGAATTTTGTAGGATTTCAAAGATTTTAGGAACTTGAATGTTTTTTTTTAAAGGACTTTGATGAATATAAGTTTATTTTATATTCAAGGGGTTCCAAATTATATATTCTTTTGAAATCTGATTTTTACGTTATCAAAAAATTTTAAGGGATTTTGAGGGATTTCAAATCAGAGGATTTTTGTAGAACTTTGGAATATAAATGACATAAATAAATAATTGTAATAATTAAATGGATAAATTCGTATCGATTCCGAAGATTGCAAGAAAGTTTAAGGTATTTCAAGGAATTTCATAAGATATAAAGGACTTCAATAAATCTCTAACGATTTCAAAGGATTTCGAAGATTTCTAGGGATTTATACGAGTTTTTTTGAGAGAAATTTAATAAATCAATCTGATTTAATTTATGTTTAAGGAATTTCAAATGATTTATACCTACTTTTTTAAATGGATTTTCAAGTTTTTGAAACGATTTTAAGGGATTTGAACGAATTCAAGACATTTGCTGGTATTTCAAATAATTTTACAAGATTTAAGGGATTTTAAAGGACGTAACTTTTTTAATAATTTCAGAGGATTTTAACAATGTCAAGGGATTTTAACAGATTTCAAAGATTCGAATCAATCTAAAAATATTTCCAAAGGTGTCAAGGGACTTGGCCACTTAAGGAATTTTTTCAGTATAACAATTTGTAAAAACACCATAGACGTCTAACAAAATTCTAACATTAGGCCTTAAAAGTAGTAGAAAATTTATATTAAAAAAAATCAAGAATTTCAAAAAAGAAAATGATTAGCCAAGACGACATAGTGATCAAAGGTGGCTCAAGGTCATTTTTTAAATAAAATGTTGATTCAATGAAATTTTCACTAGTTTTTTTTTTCTATGGAGACGCAGTATCAATTTATTCATTACAACAAAAAGAAATAGTCAAATTGTTTGATGAATGTTTGTCATATTATTTGAAGGACATTCAAGGACATTTCGCAAAAATGATCTTTTTGTAAATTGTGATAATGAAAAAACAGTGCTAAGACTTGCATATTAGATGGTAATTTATCGCTAACTAAGTTTTCCTCTTTCTTTTATAAAAGGTTATTACCCCTCCTTCTCCACTTATGATGATTAATTCTTTGGAATTACAATTTGAAAACGAAACTTGATCATGTATTAATAAAGCTGCGATATCCTACTGTTCTCAACGTTTTCTATTTTTAATTTGAAGCAAAATAAAAAAAAAATAAGTACCATGAAAAAGAAAGAATTTTTGAATGACCATTTTTTGCAAAATGACCTTGAATGACCCCAAAGT
>CAKNYM010052705.1:133344-174362 GCA_932195095.1 Andricus curvator | reverse complement strand
TTTTGAATGACCATTTTTTGCAAAATGACCTTGAATGACCCCAAAGTAATATTACACGCAGTTATTAAACCTTTCGGCTATTTTTTTGGCCGCAATGAATAAATTGACACTGTTTCTCTAAAAAGAAGTAGAAAAATTTTAATTGAATGAACATTTTATTAAGAAAATGACCTTGAGCGACCTTTGAATGTAATTGTAAAAGACTGAAAAAAATCTGAGTGCAATATTAACTTTTAATTAACAAAATTCATACGCGTTTGGAATGAATAATCAATGAATAGTGTCCATTTGATTAGGAATGGCCATTTTTGCCCTAAAATGGCATTTGAGTGACCTTTGAATTTTACTATAAAAATCTGAAAAAAATCGGTTTGCAATACTGAATTGTAAGGAACAAAATTCATACGCGTCAGGCATGAATAATCAATAAATAGCGTCAATTTAATTATGAATGGACATTTTTGCACTAAAATGGCCTTGAGCGACCTCTAAATATTTTTTTTCTAATTATGAAACAAATTAGAGGTTATTTTCTCGACAAAAGGAACAATTTGTAGGGGTGCCAAGTTGACTTAAAAAAAATCATCCTGATAAGTATACTTAAATTAAGTGGCCAATCATCAGGCCCCTTGGTACTTTATATCGAGAGAAAATAATTTCATGATTCATACTTTTTTGACCAAATGGGTAGTGGTAGGGGCAGGGGTAGAAGTAGAGGTAGTGTTAATTATGGGGGTCGGGGTAGTGGTAATGTTAGAGGTAGTGATAATGTTATGGGTAGTGGTAATATTAGGGGTAGTGGTCATGTGAGGGGTAGTGGTAATGTTAGGGGTAGTGCTAATGTTAGGGGTAGTCGTAATGTTAGGGGTATTGGTAATGTTAGGGGTAGTGGTAATGTTAGGGGTAGTGGTGGGGGTAGAACTAAAATTAGGAGTGTGGTAAGAGTAGGGGTAGGGGTTGGAGAAGGGGTAGAAGTAGAAGTAGGGGTAGGGGTAGGGGTACTAAGTATAAACCGCCGATGAAAACAAATGAGAAGTGAAAGGAAGAATCAAGGGTGGAGTGCGTGTCCGCACACCCCCGATAAAATAAATCAGACCTCAACCCCTTCGCTAATAGCGGAGTGAATCAGTTAGTCTGAAATTGTGCCGAGACGATAAATTTTATGTCGGTAGTGGTCCTACGTACAGAAGGTGTATACGAGGTAGGTTAACTGCGTGCATGGCGGTAGGTACTAGCGGTTGGCATTAAATAGAATTGCGCCGGCGTATAAACAATTGGATCGATAATTTAAGATCATTATCAACCCCTTTATATTAGTGCCAACCCCACAGCTGTAAATTCGCCTGCGACCCAGCGGTTCTCACTTCTTTAATCCAAAATGTATGACAACCTTTCCTTTCACAACAACACTCACGATCAATTCGAAGCTGCTAATTTCCCCTTTTTCCCCCTTTCTATAAGAATTTCTCTTCTCATCCTGTTTTGAAGAAACTTCCTATGTTTTTTGGTGGAGAATTCAAACATTTTTTCGAAAAGTCTAACATTCAATTTTTGGTTCATGATTAATCTCTTTTGGTTACAAATTCTGCTGTTTTGTTGAAGATTTAACTATTTTATTGAGAATTCTTTTCTTTTGGATTGTAAAATAATTTTTCGAACTGAAAATTAGATTACTGTCTGCGTCTAATCATCCCGGAAAATTCCAGGAGTTATAAAAGGGGATGGACTAGTGGTTTTAAAAATTCGGGACGACTTGCCAAGCTTATGACAAATATTTGACTACTCATCCCAAATTTTGGGACGATGAGACACTTCGTAAATTATTTCCATTTTCGTTGAAAACTTATCTTTTTTAGTTCAAAATTCATTCTTTTTACATTCTCATTCTAATGAGAAGGTATTGGTTTTATGTAAAATTTGACATAGTCGGTTTTCATCAAATGTCCACGTTTTGAGACCTCCTGAGTCAGAAAAAACGATTTTTACGAAGGTGTCTGTCTGTAGTCTGTAGTCTGTCTGTCTGTCTGTCTGTCTGTCTGTCTGTCTGTCTGTCTGTCTGTAGCCACGATAACTTTCGAAAAAATGATCAGATTTGATTGAGCTTTGGCACACTTTTTTATGGCCGAAAAATAGAGAACGAGTTCGTTAACCAGCTATTTTGGATGAAAATCCAAAAAGTGAGCACATTTTGAAAATTTTTGAGACCACTTTTTTGGAAGATTTGAAAATTCTATGTACGGTTATTAGTAGTACGCAAAATGACGAACAAAATATTCTTATGACTTTTCGTGATAAAAAAAAAATTACTGGAGTTATAGCATTTTCAAAATTCCAAAAAACAAACGAAAATGAACATTTTAAGCCGAAAAACGCACGATATGAAAAAAAGTCAAGAGGAGAAAAACGTTGATTCCTGAACACCCTATAATATTTTCATGACAACTTTTTGAATTTTTCGAAAAATAAAAAATTCAAATTTTTATCGCACAAATAATTAATGAAAAATCAAAAAAGCCATTTTGCTGTAAAACTATGCAAGATACCAGAAAAGATCATCTTACCAAAATTGTGCACCTAAAAAAGATCTACAAATTTCTTATCACTCACTTTTTGATATGACGCGTAGTTTTTGTTTTATTCGTAAAAAACAGCATTGAAAATAGAAAAATCAAATTTTCAGACGAATATTACCAGCTACGAAAAAATGACCGAAACAAAATTTGTTCATCCATGGAAGAGGTACAAATTTATTGTGACTCATGTTTCGATAGGATGCGTGGTTTTTGTTTTATTCGTGAAAATAACATTGACAGTAAAAAAAATAAAAGTTTTGAAAAAACAATGCAAGGTACGAAAACATATAAATGAACAAAAATTGTGCATTCAAAAAAGACTTACACACCCGTAATCAATTTTTGTGGTAAGAATATATTCAAAATGAAAAAATTAACTTTTTTGATAAACGGCACAAGCTAAAATAAAATGTTAACTAATAAAATTTGTCGCCTCAATTATATCATTACTTTTCATTTGAAATCAAATACAAATTTAGTAATTTGTATATGAAGAACATATAACACGAAGCACAAAGTGCGCGCTCAGTGTATTTACCAAATCGCACGCCGTAAGTGCGCTCCAACTTTTTTGTTTCTATCATACGGTTCAAATGATTTTCAAATCAAATATCGAGCGCGAAGCGCGAGTGTCTGGATGAGAATGTGTTCCTTAAGGTCGATAGAACCTTGAGTAAATAAAGTTCCTTTTCAGTCTAAAATAAAAGCAAATTTAACAATCACTTAATATGTAGAGGTTTTGATAATTTTATAATATTTGCAAACAAACTTTTTCTTTTCATCGAAGTCGAACACGAAGTTCAAAAATCTAGAGGAGCCTAGCGTAAAGCGCGATGCAAATACGCCCGAGCGCGTAGCGCGAGGTGAATACATAATCGAGCGCGAAGCGCGAGATCCAACAGTCGCGCGCCCTAGGCGCGCTCAAACTTGCGAGCGAAGCGAGCCGCGCGCGAAGCGCGCCATGAGAATGTGCCCGCGAAGCGGGCAGATTTTTTTTGTTGAAGATGCATTTTTAACAAAGTAGTTCAACTTTCAATCAAGTATTTCAATTTAAGAGTAAAAATAATGAAACTTCAAAACTTATCTATGTTAGTTGAAAATTCATATCTTTGGTTAAAACTTTTTGTTTAAAACAGCAACTTTTTCTCTGAAAATTATTCTGTTTTGGTTGAAAATTGAACTACTTGATTGAAAATTTATCTTTTTTGGTTGAATTCAACCATTTTTGATTGCAAATTGAGATCTTTTTTTGGTGAAATATTAACTATTCCATGTTTTTTTTTTGAAAATTCATTCTTTCTGTTAAAAATTAAACTGTTTGGTTTGAAAATTTACCTCTTTTGGTATGAACTTTATATTTTTTGGTAAAAACTGCAATTGTTTTGTTGAAAATTCTTGTATTCAAACATTCTTAAAAACTAGTTTTTAAATTAAATTTTACTTTAACCTTATTTTGCACTCGTATACCTCTATACTTTTAGATTTTATGTACAATATTGTAAAATAAATCCATAAAGATTTATGCTTTACATTGCTAACGTATTTTTTTTGTTCACAGTTGAAACTATTTCCCTCTTTTCTTCTTTTTTAAAGAATTGCCCTTTTTCCCTGTTTTCAAGAAACTTCTGCTGTTTTTGTTTAAAAATGAATGATTTTTTATTAAAAAGTCTACTACTAAATTCTTGGTTCACGATTCATCTTTTTTAGATAAAAATTCAATTATTTTGTTGAAAACTCACAAATTTTGATAAAAGGTAATCTTTTTTGATCGGAATTCAACTATTTGGTTTATAGTTGAACTGCTTTGTAAAAGATTCATTTTTTTGAATTATAGATTCATCTCTTTTGTAGAAAATTTAACTCTTTTCTAGAAAATTTAACTTTTTGACTTGAAAATTCCTCAATTTGGTTGAAAAATCCTCAATTTGGTTGAAAAATTTGTTCTTCATTGACTAAAAAATCTTTGGTAGTCGCAAATTTTTCTTTTTTGGTTGAATTTAACTATTTTTGATTCAAAATTAAAATCTCTCTTGGTTAAAGTATCAAATATAACTTTTTTGCTTATTGGACGAAAAGTAAACAGTTCGGTTATAAGATGAATTATTTCATTGAAAATTTCAATATTTTGTTGAAAATTCTTTTTTCTTGTTGAAAATAAATGTTTGTAACTGAAAACGTAACCAGCCTATTTTTGGTTGAATTTTTTATTTATTTGAAAATTACACTTTTTTGGCATAAAATTGATATATTTGGTTGAAAATGAACTTTTTTGTGGAAAATTCATATTTTTTTGTTCAAAATTAAAATTTTCTCCAAATATTCGTGTTATTCGATTGAAAATTTGTCCTTGTGAATTGAAAATTTATGTTTTGATAGGGAAGTATTCATTTTTGGTAAAAAGTTATTTCTTAGCAATTGAAAAGTTTACTATTATATTCTTGAATCAGAATTAATCTATTTTGGTCGAAAAATCTACTATTTTGTTAAAAATTGAAATATTTTTTCATAAAGTCATCCTTTTTACTCTCCAAGATCCTTTTTTATTTGTTGAAAATTTATCTCGGTGATTGAAAATTCCACTATTGTGTTGAACATTAACTTCTTTATTGAAAATTTAACTGTTTTGCAAAAAAAATTTCATTTTTGGCTTAAAAATAGTTAAAAAGTCCAAAAATTTTCTCACTTTTCTGGGTAAAAAATCTTCCTTATTTGAAAATTTGTCTTTTTGGTTTAAAAATACATCAGTTTTGGTTAAAATGCCAACTGCTTGGTAGATAATTTATCTTCGTAGGTCGAAAATTTACCTATGTGGTTGAAAGTTAAACTAGTTTGTCAAAAATTAATTTTTTTCGGGTTGAAGATTAATTTCTGGTTAAAAATTTAACTATTTTTTAAAATTTTTTTTCAAATTAATCTTTTTGGTTGAAAATCAATATTTTTGGGTTGAGAAATATACATCGTATTCTCGAAATGTCGTAATGTCACTTTTTGTTTGAAAAAAATTTTTTTTTGCAGTAGATAATTAATTTCTTTTGGTAGAAAAATTATATTTTTTTATTGAAGATTACACTACTTTAATGAAAATGCAATATATTTCGACTGCAATTCTTTGGAATATCAAGAGTAATTGTTGTTATATTTATTGTCGAGCCGTATTGTAAAATAGAACCATAAAGTGTTGTGACTTACATTTCTAATAATTGTTTCATATTGTTTTATTTTCATCTAACTATATTTTCTTTTCTTTGTCTTCATTATTATGGAAGGTTTCATTTGAAAATGGCAGCAATTGTAGCAATTCGGCAACGTCAATGTGTTATTTTTATTGTAGTCATTGTACTCACATTGTAAAATTTCTCACAAAAGATTTGTGATTTACGTTGATAATGTTTGTTTTGTATTATTCTATTTATATCTAACTAGATTTTCTATTTTTTTGTTTTTATTATTGTAGAATATTTCATGTCAGAAAGGCAGTAGATCATGTGCTTTTCTACAGTGTTTCGATAACGTCAAAGTGTTGTTATTGTAGTTATTGTTGTCATATTGTAAAAAGATCCAGACAGATTTGTGATTCACATTGCTAATGTTTTTTATGTTGTTTTTTTCATGACTAACAATATTTTTTTCTTTCATTATTGTAGAAAATTCAATTTCAGCATGGCAGTGTACTTACACAGCCTACATGCATTTCAATAGCGATTCGACAACATCGAAGAGTTATTCTTATTATTGTCATTGTTAAATCATATAAAATAGATCCTCAAAGATCTTTGATTTACTTTTCTAATGTTTTTTACAATGCTTTATTAATGTCTAACCATTTACTTCTGTTTTTTCTTCATTATTGTAGAAGATTCATGTCAAAATAGTAGAAACTAACGTACACTGTCCACATGTGTTTCAATAGCGATTCGATAACGTCAAAATGTTATTGTAGTTATTGTAGTCATACCTAAAAATATATTAAAAAATAGTTGTGATTTATGTTGCTAGTTTTTGTTTTGTATTGTTTTATTTATAACTAAACATCTTTTTTGTCTTTATTATTGTGTAAGATTTTATCACAGAAAGGCATGATGTTAGAGTGTAATTGTTATTGTAGCTATTGTGGTCATATTATAAAAAAAATCCACATAAATTTGGTAATCACGTTGCTAATGTTTGTTTATATTGTTTCATTTAGGTCGGACTATGGTTTCTATTTTTATCAATTATTCTAGACGAGTGCATGTCAGAATGGCTGTAGCTAAACTGCCGACGTGCATTTTAATAGCGATTTGGCGACATCAAAGTGCTATCGTTATTGTGGTAATTGTAGTCATTTGGTGAAATAGATTCACACAGATTTGCGATTTACATTGCTATAGTTTATTTTATGTTTGTTTTATTGATTTCTAACTATGATTTGTTTTTCTTCATCATTGTGCCAGATTTCGTGCTAAAAAGGCAGAAACCCACATGCATTTTAATAAAGATTCCTCATAATTTAAGTGCTATTGTTATTGTACTTATTGTAGCCATATTGTAAGAAAGTTCCACAAAGATTTGTGATTTCCATTGCTAATGTTTTTTTATTTTGTTTTTTCATGTCTACCTATAATTTGTATTTTCTTCGTCATTGTAGAAGATTTCATGTTAGCATAGCTGTAGTTCACTATACAGCCTACATGTATTTTAGCAGCGATTCGAGAACATCAAAGAATTATTTTTATTATAGTTATTGTAGAGTCATATCATAAGATAGTTCCACAAAGATTTCTGATTCACATTGCTAATATTTTTTTTATATCGTTTCATTTATGTCTAACAATTGTTTTTATTTTTTCTTCATTATTGTGAAAGATTCCATATTAGAGTGGCAGCAGCTAACGTACACTGCCTACGTGCATTCTAATAGCGATTCGACAACGTCAAAGAGTTATTTTTATTCCAGTTAGTGGAGAGTCATATCATAAGATATTTCCACAACGATTTTTGATTTACATTGCTAATATTTTTTATATTGTTCTATTAATGTCTAAGAATGTTTTTTATTTTTTCTTCATAATTGTGAAAGATTTTATGTCAGAATGACGGTAGCTGACGCACACTGCCTACGTGCATTTTAATAGCGATTTGACAACATTAAAGTGTTACTGCAGTAATGGTGTTCATATTGTAAAATAAATCCACAAAGCTTTGTGATTAACATTGCTTTTTTTTTGCTTTTTTTTGCTTTTTTTATTTCGAACTATAATTTGTTTTTTCTTCTTTATTGTGGAAGATTTCATGTCAGCATGACAGTAGTTCACTACACAGCCCACATGCATTTTGATAGCGATTCAAGAACGTCATAGAGCTATTATTATAGTTATTGTAGATTCATATCATAAAATAGTTCCACAAAGATTTTTGATTCAAATTGCTTAGATTTTTTGATATTGTTTTATTTATGTCTAACCATGGATTTTATTTTTCCTTCATTCTTCTGGAAGATTTTATGTCAGAATGACGGTAGCTAACGTACTCTGATTACTTGCATTTGAATAGCGGTTCCACAACGTCAAAGAGTTATTTTTATTATAGTTATTGCAGAGTCATATCATAAGATAGTTCCACAAAGATTTTTGATTTACATTGCTAATCTTTTTTATATGGTTCTATTTATGTCTAACAATGTTTTTTTATTTTTTCTCCATCATTATGGAAGATTTCATGTCAGAACGGCAGCAGCTAACGTACACTACCTACGTGCATTTTAATAGCGATTCGACAACGTCAAAGAGTTAATTTCAGTTGAGTGATGCGTGTATCGCGTTCAAAGCGCCAAGTCATTTCGTAGTCTTGATCGATTCCTCGATATAGCAAGAAACTAGTACGGATTATTGACCGTCACTGCCAACCGAACCAAACTGCAACCCTTTGACGAGTGCGTGCACGCGATTCTTGGGTAAATTGTGACGTCATAATACACCCAAAGAACGCTCTATGTAAATCAAAGGTAACTACACGAGAGGCGACATGCTGGTACCTGCTTTTAAATTGCTTTGTTTGATTGGTGGCCCTGCATTAATCGTTCTTATGCTAATCTATCTCAGATACAGCAAGGCGTTCATATCTACGCAAATTCAATCGATTCTTTCACACCAGGAACTCAGTACAATCCCAAGTCCATATGACACAACACCTCAAAGGACATCAAGATCTGTTTATGACACGTGCAGATAAAGGTAATGTTACTGTTATTCTTGATAAACAGGATCACTATAAAAAAATGAAATTCATGTGGAATGATACCACAACTTATGAAAAAATTGATCATAACCCCTTTGAATCTATACAAAAAAAAACTTTTAATAAAATTAGCAGTTGAAGATTGAAGGCTTTTTAGGCTCTAACATAGATAGACAAGACTTTATTACAGAAAATACTTATTTGGCTAGAATTTATGACCTTCCTAAAATTCATAGAAATGATTTACCTTTGAGACCTGTGGCTAGCACTATTAATTCTCCTACATATACTATGTCGAAAGTTCTTAACAATATTTAAAATTTTTCTTTTGCAAAACCTTAATCTTCTATTAAAAATTCTATTGACTTGAAACAAAAAATTAAAAAAATATTATTCTTAGTGACTGCATTATGATCTCTCTTGATGTACTTTCTCCCTTCACTAATGTTCCTGTAGATTTGGTTCTTAACAGCATTGCAAATTTATATTGAGATTATACTGAGATTGTCTTATATTGAGAAAGTTACTGTCTTACCTTTAGATAAATTCAAAGAAGGAATAAAATTCCAAATGGATAACACTTTCAATGTGATACAATTTTTTATAGACGAACTTTTGGACCCTATGGGTTCTCCTATTTCTGATGATTTAGCCGACATGGTAATGCAAGCCTTAGAATTCGAGATGTTGAATAAACTAGATTTTCAAATCATCACTTACTTTAGGTACATGTAGATGATACATTTTTAATTATTCCTAAAGATAAGATTGAACAAACTATAAAAACTTTTAACTCAATTCATGAAAGATTACAGTTTACACATGGAATAGAGAATAACAAAACTATCAAATTTCTTAATATAAGCATTAATAAAAATAATAATGGTTTCATTTCTACTAATTGTTTTGGCAAATGAACCTATTTAGACCGTTGACTCAATTTTCTTTCGAAACATCCACTCAAACAAAAAATTGCTATTAAAAGAACTTAGTCGATTCAGCTATTCTACTTTCGGATAGAAGATTTCACAAATGATAACTTAAAAATAGTAGAATATTACCTTTTTTTAAATAACTTTCCACAAAATGTTATTGATGAACAAATTCATAATAGAGTAAAGGAACTAAACAACAAAAGCCTAATTAATGATTCTAATAACATTATAAAAAAAGAATTGGATTCTAAAAGCACTATTGCTATCCCATACTATGGTAAAATTGCAGAGAATATCAGAAGACATTTAAAAACTTATAAAATCAGCACCACTTTTAGTATGAATTCTAAACTTGATAAGATGATTAAACTAGGCAAACACCAATTAGAACCCGTCTAAAAAACTAACGTAGTTTATGGTTTCACTTGTAGTTGTGAAAAATGTTATATTGGACAAACAAAAATTGAAAAAACAAAAAACACATTAGACGAAATGAACACCAAGGTAGTGTTAGATTTAATTATGATAATATCCTTAACGACCATTTATATGATAATATTAATAACAGTATTGCTCATTTTTTCCTTTGGAATGAGATTGAAGTTTTACATCAAGAGAACAATCTACTAAAAGATCCTTTGCTGAAATCGTTTTTATCAAAAAAGTGCTGGAATATTGTCTTGATAAAATCGCTGATCTAGACCATCTTAATGAATGTTACAATCATATTTTAGAATTTTTTCTATTAAAGTGTATCTCAAATTTCCTAACAATAATTATTTCTTTTTTGGATTTACTCACAGTTTAAATACATAAATTGTCATATCAGTTATACAGTTTTTATAATTTATTTCAAATATCTACACCACATAAATCTTGATTATTTCTATGAACACTATTTATAACTTCACGATACTACTAATATCTGATTTTGATTTTAACTTAGAATTAAATTTTAAGTTTTACTTCAAAAGATGACTCGAACATTTCGTAACTAATGCATTATTCTTGTAAAATGATTCCCCGGAAGATGGAAACAGTTTGCTTCTGAAAAGTTTCGATTTTTTAACGCCAAATAAAATAGTTCGATAGAGTTGAATAACAATTTTGTTGTTTATTTTATTCCAAAAATTTTTGTCCTCGATTAACGTTAATGGATTCCTTAAAACAAGAATACTATAAGGAAGATGCATTCAAAATTTAAATGTTCAAAATTTGGAAAGAACCCTTAAGGTGTTACGTAACTTTTTCCCAGATAAACCAATTAATTGAATAAAAAAAAGCTCAAGCTTGTTAAAAATCAAATGGTTTTTTTATTTTTTTTATTAATAATTATTCCTTTTATGAGTACTCAACCGGCAAGAAATATGGGACTACTCGTATTTTGTTAGCACTGCGTCTCGAGGCTCTAAAATGAACGTTTTGTGTAAATTCTTTGAAAATATATTGCAAAAAATATCAAAATTTTAAAATTTTGTTTAGTTACGAATAAATCTCGAACTAATGGATTTAAAAAAATGTTCTGGGATTTATGTTTTGAAAAGATGCCAACAGCCATACCACGCTGAAAAAACCAGTTCTCGTCAGATCACTGAAGTTAAGCAGCGTTGGGCGCGGTTAGCACTTGGATGGGTGACCATTCGAGAAAACTGAGTGCTGTTGGCACATCGTGGGTGTGGTGAACCCACACTTGTAGTTATTTACTACAAGTTATCAACCTAGAAACACTACCCGAATCGGGTAGTGTCACGCCTACCCCGAAAGGGAAATGGCTTAATGGTATACATGTGCCCAAAATATCCGTGACATATCAAGAAATTTTTTTGCTTTTTCCTGGATTTTGTCAAAGTCTGAACGTGAAAATATGAAGGAAAAAGAATAAAATTTTATTCATACGTCATACATATTTAAGATAAAATTCTTCTTATTCGAACAAATTAAAAATTAATAATTTTTTAATTCCTCTTATCCGAGTAAACACCATTTTTAAATTTTCACTTTCTTATTCCGACCTCAGACTTTGGCTACAAAGAGGGACAAATTATTACAATTTTCTTGAGACATTGCGGACATTCTACATAAAACTTAAAAATGTTGACTGTTTTAACGATATTTTTTTAAAGATTAAAAAAGAGACTTTATTTTTATGTTTTTGGGCGCAAAACGTTGTCATATTTACTTTTATTTTGAAGAGAAAAACTTACTTCACGAATTGTCAATTAGAGCATCTATATAATGCAAATTTGAATTTAAAAATGTTTCCTGAATTAGTACAATTGCTCTTAAATATATGAAAAATCTTCAGAATTAACTGAATAGCTTCCTAATTTTAGAATTAAA
The DNA here is from genome assembly GCA_932195095.1 of Andricus curvator. Classification (NCBI taxonomy): domain Eukaryota; kingdom Metazoa; phylum Arthropoda; class Insecta; order Hymenoptera; family Cynipidae; genus Andricus; species Andricus curvator. Next base: position 162,298 of record CAKNYM010052705.1, on the reverse strand, counting down.
AAAATGGTATATTAAAAATGGAAAATTTTTATTTTAAAGTTTTTGAACCGGAAGCCAATACCCAAATTGAAAGTGTTGCGCTATGTCTTGATTAGAATTTTATTAATTGAGTAAAATTCAATGAAATGTAGTATGTTTACTAAAAGTTCTAAATTAAAATTAAAAAAAATTAACATATTTTAACCCAAGAAAGAAAAATGACAATCATATACTTCGACTCTATAGTAGCACTAGTATTAGTAGTAGGTGAGACGATACCCCCCATCCGAGTATAACCGAGATAAGCACTGCTTAACTTCGGTGATCGAATGGAAAACTTTAAACAATTCCATGTATCCAAGATACAAGAATAATTGTTCAAATTTATATTTTGTGTTAAATAATCGTAAAACCCCTAAATTTTCAATATTAATTTACAATTAATATTTCTTTATAATTCAATATTTCCCACATTCTTATTCATTTTTTAACAAATTAGATTTGAAATTAATTTTTCTAACTGAAAATTCGACTATATTGTTAAAAAATAGTCGATTTTGGTTAAATTGAACTGTTTTTGATTGAAAATTGAAATATTTTTTGGTTAAAATATCAACTGTTATATTTGTCGTTTAAATTCATCTTTTTTAATAAAAATGTAACAACTTGGTTGAAAGTTCAACTACTTTGTCTTTGAAATTCAACTTTTTTGGTAGAAAATTGAAATATTTGGTTGAAAGTTAACTTTCTTGTTTAAAATCCATATTTTTGGGATGAAAAATCAACTTTTTGGGGCACAATTCGTCTTTTATTTGGCAATTAAACTCTTTTTTTGAAAATGGTCGTTTTTGGTCAGATTTCAATGTTTTGTTTCAAATTTAAATTTTTTTTTGGTGAGAATTGGTTAAAAATTTAACCATTCTGTTAAAAATCCTTTTTTTGTTCAACTTTCATCTCGTTGGTTGAAGATTTAATTATTTTGTTGAAAATTCGTTTCTTTAAATTAATCTCTTTTGGTAAAAAATTAATATTTTTGGTTGAAAATGCAACTGTTGGACTACAAATTAATCTCTTATAGTCAAGGATTTAACTATTTTATTGAAAGATAGTCGTTTATGGCCGAAAAATAACTTTTTGATTGATAATGAACTTTTTTGTTGAAATATCATATTTTCGGGTTAAAAATTGAAATGTTTGGTGAAAAATCCTTTTTTTTATCAATATATATATTTCGTAGAGAATTAATCTTTTTTGGATAAAAATTGAGAAAGTTTAACTAATTTTTCAGCAATTCCTTTTTATTAAGATTCATCTTTAGTTGAAAATTCGTCTTTATTGGTTAAATTTCAATTGAAACTTTATTAACAATTCCTCTTTTCTTGGTTGGAGATTCACCTTTTTTTTTGATAATTTAACTATTTTGTTGAAAATTCTTCTTTTTTGTATATTAATCTTTTAAACTGAAAATTCAACTATTTGTTGGAAAATTTATTTATTTAGTTGAAAATGAATCTTTTTCAGTAGAATTAAACTGTTTTTAATTTAAATTAAAACTATTTCATTGTTGAAATATCAACTATTATATTTTTCGTTAAGAGTTCACCTTTTTGCGTTAAAAAGGAACTTTTTGTTAAAATTCCACTTTTCTGATAGAAAATGATTTATTTTGCTGAAAATTCACCTTTTTCAGCATTAGCCAACTTTTTATTATTTACAATTAAATTTTTCTTTTTTGAAATATTAAATATTATTTTTTTTTTAGTGAATTAATTTTTGTTTGATAAAAATTTAACTACTTGGATGAAATTTGTTCTACTTGGTTCAAAATTAATTTTTTTTGTTGAAGAATCAATACTGTCAATTGTTTAAACAGAAATTAATCTGTTTTAGTTAAGTGTTTAACTATTTGGTTTCAAATTAACTTTTCGTTGAAAATTTTTATTTTCATGCTGAAGAATCTACTTTCTTAGAGACAATTCATATTTTGTTTTTGTAATATTTTTTATTTTGAACTTTTTACCGTTACAAAATTTTCCAACTTGTTTGGGTCTAAGGTCGAAACAAATTATTTTGTCTCAACATTCATATAATAATCATATTTTGTATGTCACACGAGTATATCAATTAATTTGAAAATTCAATTTATCATAAGACGGATCCCAAAATTTCCCTCCCCTAATCCCCCTAAATTCCACTACTTCACCTTCTTATACTACCCTTCGCTGACCATCCCCAACTTCTTCCTCTTCTTCCCCTCTCCTTGCTTCCATAGCTGTCACTTCCCTTTCCCTGATTTCCTTCCCCAGCACTCATTCCCCTGCCCTACTCATCGCCATTTGTAATCGTTTCTTCTACTTTTCCTGCCCTATTTCCCCTCGCTTTCCCTATCCTTCCCTATTTTCTTTTTACCCTTAACTCCTTTCCTATATTTTCTTCTTATTTCCCCTACTTCTCCTGTCCTCCATTTCCCTTACTTTCCCTACTTCCCCTGTCCTCCATTCCCCTTACTTTCCCTACTGCCTCACCAATCATTTCCCTTCACATCCCCTCATTCTTCCTCCTTTTAAAAAAGTATAACGGACGGACGGCTGGACAAGCGGACGGACACCCGACAGAAACTATGAACGTTTCTGCCCGGGATTACAAAACCTTAAAAAGCGAGAAACAAACGCACGCGATAAGTGGAAACAGGAGAGCTTCAATGCGGAGGGACAAATAGACCATTGCACTTCATTATAGTTAATTTTTTTAATGATCATATTAAAAAAAATATTACATAACATTTTTTGAAAGCTCGCCCCTCACTTATCGTAACAGGACCATAAAGTATTCTCTTTCAAATACTGTTATTCCTTAATAAAAAACTACCCTTAAAAATGTATATCTACTCCTCAAATTCGTCAGACTACAGAAACAATAAACGTTTCTTTTACCTTTACAAGGAAAAGTGAACCCTCTGTTTGGTCACGCGTCAAACTCAAGTGTCTCGAGATTTTCCAGCGAACCGGAAGAGCACAGCTCCAGCTTTTTCTTCCTCACAAGCACCACGAGTGGTATACGAAAGGAGTTAACCCGATGGGGTTGAAGTGGCGGCAGTGACGTCGGCGTCGCAATTTTTTTCGGCCACGCTTGAGCGACCACATAAAAATTAGAAAGGAATCCAGGGAGAATGAGCGCATAGTAAAATCCGCATGCTCGAGAGTATTTTCCACATTTCCTCCCTTACCACCCCCTTTCACCATTTCTTCTCCCTGAAACCTACCCCCTCACCTCCCACTTGCCTCGCAAGACGATAAAATGGGCCACTATTCGCGGAAAATTTTACAATCAAGCCCAGACAAGCCGGACTGACGATGGTGTTGGTGCCTATACGGGCGCAAGGCGTTGCTTTTTAGCGTTGAAGAAGGCGCACTAGGTGGTGTTGGTACCGTATAGATGGCGGCGGAGATGGCGGAACTCCACTCACTCCACCGCACACGCCTCGGATATAATAAGTCACGTGACATTAATATTTGAAAGCAGTCGGTACGTGGATTGCATTTGGAGAGTACCTCAGCTTCTACCTCGCAATATTCCACCTCCTCACCCCCCACCACCCACTAAACACCCACCAACACCCTTTCACCCGACACGCTATCCTTCTTTCCTTCCTTCCTTCCGTAGCTCCTTATACTTCCTTCCGCCTCTTTCTTTGCCTTTAGTGCTTCCTTCCATCTTGGTTTTATCACTTACTTCTTGTAACAAACACTTTTTCAAGAGAACTTATTGAAAATTTAATTATTCGAATATTTTGGTTTGAGGACGATTTCTGGACGCTCCCTCCACTTTTGTACCATTAGCGTCACAATATAAAATGACCCTCTTTCCCTCCTCACTGTCAAGTAGCTTTGAGGCATTTGACTTTTTCACTCTATATACGTTTTCTTGGTAGCCGCGAAATTTCATTTTCAAAATTCACTGATCCTTCTCTGACTAATTTCTTATTTCTTCTGATCTAGTATTTACAGAAAAAAAATTCTAATCTTGTAACATTTTTAGTGTATAGAATCTTCTTAATTTTTTTTTTCAGGGCTACCACAGCTTAATTTCATTGAAAAAATTAGTCAAAGTAGGCACCATGCGCCTACAAGAAAAGGGTTTCGTAGTCTATTTTATGTTAATTGAGTCCTTTAAACCGAACCCTTCTGTACTTTCCATTCCCTAATTTCCCTACATTGTCCTACTTTTCCTTTCCATCCATACTTCCACTACCCACACCTATCCATTCGCTTTCTCTCAATTCATCCTCCGCTATCCCTACCTTGCCCAACTTCATTCTCCTATACTTCCCTTGACCTTACTTCCCCCGCTAACACTTCCGTTTTTCCGCACTTCTCCTCTCTCCCCGCCCCCACTTTTAATCATTTAACACACTCCCTCTACTTCCCCTAGTCTACCTTCCAAATTTCTTTTCACTTCCCCATTCTTCACTTAAATCGTTTCCACTTACTTTATCTACTTCCTCATCTCTCATTTACCCTCACTTCTCTTTTAATAATTTCCCCTACTTTCTCATCCTAATTCACCCTTTTCACCCATCGCTTTCCCTACTTCTCCTCTCCTTATTTACTATCCCTTCTTTTATTTCACCTTCCCTAATTTTCACTACTGCACCTCTCCTTATTTCTCCTACTTCCCCTTCCATATTATATCTTTGCTCTCAAGCCTTCTCTTCTAATTTCCGCTTACTTTCCATCCTTCCTCAACCCCAATTTCCCCTTACTTTCCAGCCTTCCTCTTCCCTCTCTCTACCAATCTACCAATCAACCAATCAATTTTCGAAACCCTAGGAAATCGCTCACTTTTTTTGAATCCGTGATATCCTATGATATTTGATATTTCCTAAACTCCTGGACAATACATTAAAATACATGAAAAGTGGAGAGCTTTTAAAATATCATAAAACATTATAGATTCTTTGAAATCGTTTTATATCTTAAAAAATTCCGGAAACTTATTTACAACCGAATGAAAATTTTATTTAAACTCCTTAAAATCACTCAAATCCTAAGAAATTTCTTGAGATTTCTTTAATCTCTCTAAAATCCTTTGAAATTTTCTGAAATCACTTGAAACTTTTTAAAGCTCCTGAAACTTTCTTGGATTTTTTGAAAATACCCTAAAATCTTTAAAATCCCTTTAGATGATTGATATCCATTAAAAAAATTTCGAATCTCTTAAAATTCTTTAAAATATTTTGAAAGAACTCAAGAAAATTTAGAAGTGACTATAGTGACTTTATCTTGAAAAAGTTACTTTCAAAGTGATTTAGGAATAAAAAGTTAGTAACTTATTTCAAGAATTTTTGATTATATTAGTGTTTTTAGTTGGAAATTGGTATTTCAAAATCGAAAATTATATTTCAAACATTTCAAAGAAGTTTTACAACTTGTTAAAAATGTAAGGTTATGTTAACCTTTTTACAGGAAAAACATTATTTTAAATGAACTTCTTTATTCATCAGGTATTATTCTACAAAATTGAGTATGAATCAGTTTCAGCTTTTTAATAAAATGGTATTCAGGAATATGGGTATCCTGTAGATGATGATTGTTGCTTTATTATATTCATTTTTTTATGAAATAATTTATCAGAATAATTTTGAAATTGTTTTCGATCGGATAGTTAAGTTAAAAAAACAGAATATTTATACGTTCCTCTTCAGTTTGTTTGATATATTCTGGAATGTTGTGAAATATTCTAGATTATTTTGTGTACAATTTTCGAGACTTTCTTTGCATTTTCTGGAATATTCTTTATTTGACAATGTTCTGGAAATAAAATATTCTACAATATTTATGAAGATTCTCAAATGTTTTTGAATTTTTTCAACTGTACCAGAATCTTCTCACATGTTCTATATTATTCAATAATTCTGTAAGATTGTTGAATTTTATAGAGCGGTTCAATTTTATTCTATATTCTATAATGTTCTAAATTCTTCTGACCTTCTCTAGAAAAATTCTGGAATATATTGAAATATTTCGAAATTTTCTTGAGGGTTTCCTGAATTTTTAAATTTACTTCTATTTCTAAAATGCACTGTATAATCTGTAGTGAATGGATGTTTAATTTTCTTGAATGGTTCAGAATTCTTATTGGAAATTCTTTACTTCAAGTTTTTGAATGTTTTTTTTCTTTTTTAAAGAATTCAAAATATTTAAGAATGTTCGGAACTTTTTTCTAGAAGTTTCTGAATTGTTATAAGTATAAAAAACTCTCGAATAGTATTTCATTTGTATAATATCAATGGGCGATTACCGATAAGTTAACCACTTTAAGTCCCAGTAATTTTATACTTTTTCTTTAAATAATAAATTGTGTCTAAAATGACATCAGTAAAGTACTTATTTAAAAACACAATTGAGTAAAATGTAAGAATTTCGGTTTTGTCAACACCAGTCACGCACCAGTCCTAAACTACAAATTACTTTATTCAAATTACTTTAACCTACTTTGGCTCTCTAAAAATTCCCGATACTCTCTTTATTAAAACCTCTGTTATCATCTTTTTTACCATAACTTTTTCCATATCCACTCGGACCAAAGAGTCAAACGCACCTTCAAGTCCACAAACATTGCTATCATTCCTCCTTCCTCCCACTTAATCCTTTTATTTTCTGAATAATTCAGAACACATATGTTGTATATCACATCCATTCCATCCCGAAACCCTGTCTAATTCGATGCACTGTCTTTTGTTCTCAACTTCTTCTTTAACCTCCTCGATGAAATAGTTGCATATAATTTAAACGATAATGGCATTAGCCTCATTCTTCTATCATCTTTAACCTCCTTCATATTGCCTTTTTTCCCTACCAGTACCACTACTTCTTTTTTCATTACTCTGGCCACCCGTCTTCTCTTCACACACCATGACATATTAACCATGTACAATACTTCAGTTCTCTTCCCCGTATTTGTAGATTTAATTTGGAATGTCATAGTGCTAGTAATTTATGCTCTTTTAGCCGTAATCCTGGTGGTTGTAAAGCTGGCAGCTGTGGTGCTTGTGGTCATAGTGATGGTAATTATGATGTTGGTAACAGTGATGTTTGTGGTTATAGTGCTGGTGGTTGTGATGCTTGTAGCCCTAGTGCTGGTGGTTTTGTTGCTGGTTACCATAACGCTTGTAGTTTTAGTGCTGGTGGTTGTGGTGCTGGTAACTGTGGTTCTTTTGGCTATATTGCTGGTGATTTTGATGCTAGCAACTGTTTTGCTTTTGCCCGTACAGCTGGTGGATGTGGTGCTAGCAACTCTTGTTCTTTTAACTGTATTGTTGGTGATTTTGATGCTAGAAACTGTGGTGCTTTTGTTCATAATGCTGGTGGCTGTGGTGCTGGCAACTGTTGTTCTTTTGATTGGTGGTTTTTGATTGATTTGATTGCTCGTGGTTTTGGTGCTAGCAACCGTGGTGCTTTTGTCGTCGTGCTAGTGGCTGTGTTTCTGGCAATTTTGCTGCCTTTCGCCATAGTTCTGGTGGTTGTAGTGCTGTTAACTGTTATGCTTGTGGCCGAAGTGTTGGTGATTGTGGTGCTGATCGACGCACTGGTGGTGCCCAACGCATAATTGCAGGTCTTTTATTACACATCAGATGTTGAAAATAAGTTTATCTTCAGGATAACTATGATCCATCGAAGTATAAAGTTCTTACTAAATGTCGATGATAGTATATGAGAGTACTATACGAAAATTGGCACGATTATGTATACATATTACATATTACTCACACCATGTGAGACCGCTACCTAAAGGTTTTTTGTACTCTGCAATGTCGCTATCAGCAATTTCAACAATTCGGATTGATTAGTCAATATTTGTAAATAAACGTGTTACTGCAAGCACAATAATATTGTCACAGCTAATTAAACACAAGACAAGAATTGTGCGGTGGGATCCGATACTAGCATACTTGCATTTTCAGAAGTCACTTATTTTTCATTTATTCTTGATGAAGTTATGTACAAAACAAATAAAAAACAATTAACTTCTGATAATACAAGTATGCTATAATTGCTGCGAACCGTTTAATTGAACAATTTAAATTTCAAGCATTATCCCTAAAAGTATTATTATTTTTGATTAAACAGATTAACTTATTCTTTAAATTTATAAGAGCGAGATAAGAGGTGAAGGAGAAAAATTCCCAAGGTCTCTTGTCAGATGTTAGAATTTAATACGCTAGATATTTGCTACCCTTTCGATTACATCATGTAAAGAGGCATATCACTCTCAAAGATACAAGTTAAAAGATTGCCACAATATTTGATTACAGGTCTACGTTATATTTGCTGAAGAAGTAGTCAATAATGATTCTATTTGAAAATATTACATAATATCCATTTTTTCTTTTATTACATCTAGTGATCGTGCGGGGACAGTGGTGCCGGTGGCAGTAGTGCTGGTCCTTAACGCAGACTAGCCTCCATTTCATTATGAAAATTATCAAAAAAACTTTATCACGAGGCGTTCATTTCAAAATCAAAATATCATCTTTCAACTCTAAAATAATTGTTCAAATTGTATCTCAGACCACAAAGAAATACTAGGTGAGCTTCTCTCTTATTCAAGAAACCAAATTCTTTCAGACCAATCATGTTAATTTTTTAACCTCTACTAATCGGCATCTTTAGCCTGTTACCACTTCTATTTTGTTATAATATGTGTTGTTTACATTTAAAGCGATTAAACAGTGTGCTGAATTGTTAACACATTAAAATAAATTAGGATCTTGCTCTAATAAGTGAAAATTAATGAGTGCTTCGAATATGTATATTGTCGTGATATATCGAAAATACTAGAATCCTGGCCGCATGGTCAGAGAAGAACGCCACCATGCAATTTTATTTTGTAGGGTACGCTCTATCATACATATTTAATTGGATTTTAGGTTTTCTTTTTCTTTCGTTTAATCAGAATTTATATATAGATGATTCGTGACATAATTCGATCACATAGGTTTCTTGAGTGCAATTGTAAACTAAATGTACATTTGGATTCAATATACGTTTAAAATAAACATGTGGCATTTTTTTGTCTTGACTCATCCCATCAAAAAAGTGAAATCGTTTTCCCGATTTCAGAATAGTTTTTACCTGAAACCAAAAATTAGATTTACTTGGTAAGATTTACCCACCATATTGGGTATGGTTACCATGCTTACTTTATCTTATCTTCTTTTGTTCCGATATGGAAGAATTCAACAGCACCCACTTTAGAATAATATCATAATATATATAATAACCACTATTTGACTTATCAGATTGATTTATTCTTTAAGTTTATAAAGTTCAGGTAAGAATGGAAGAAGAAAGATTCCCAAGGTCTAATGACAGATGCCAGAATTTGATAAGCTTGATATTTATTATATTTTTGGATTACAGTATGTGAAGAGGCATATCGCTTTTAAAGATACAAGTTGAAAGATCGACTCAATATTTGCATAACTATTCATTAGTCATCATTATCGCGGAATTTATTGTAAGATTAACCGGTCAAGTATACATGGTAAGAAAATCCTTCTGCAAAGTTAGTTCAATTGTTCATCAGGACGACCAATTTCTTGCGCAATAAAAACCACCTACATCAGTATTTTCCTTAAACCATAACGGCTAAGAAAAAATACCATCTCATTGTTCATTGCTGTGACTTCATCTTTACGCAATTGGGGTGGTAGAGGAAAGTTGGTTTATGAGTTCCACTAATCTGGATTAAACCCTAAATAGATGAGTTTTGAAAAAGATAAGAGCAAAATAGCGTCCCGTAGCCATCCAAACAATTCTTAAGATTCTAAAACATTAACAGCTGGCTGTGTTTTTCGAATTTAAAAACTTGAACATCTAATTTTCAATGTTTATTTGTTTATCAGCTTAAAACAAGCTATAATGAAACACAAAACTTCGTGGATTTCATCATTTTCATACATTATTTATATTTTTTTTACTGATTTTGTGGCGGTGTTGGTTTTGATAGTGATGGTGATGATGTTGATGATGAGGGCGTTGATGAAGATGTTGATGGTGGGGGTGACGATTCTGGCCAACGTAGACTAGCGTGCACATTTTTATACATTTTTCGTGTGACAAGTCTATCTTTATGATGACTATGTTTCAGCCCAATATATTCCTTTTTGTCATCAATATCAATGCTGGTGGTATGTGGTAATACTATACAATTATTTGGTACTGGTGTACTTTGTGTCGGTGGACGAGGTTTTTTAGATAAAAAATATAAAGTTTTACCCATTCGAGGTGGTGGCCGATCATTATTATCTTCATCATTATTCATCTGCTCACTTAAATCTGTAAGAAGAAAACCAAATATGGATTGATTAATTTAGTTATTGAATATTTTTTAAAAATACACGTATCAATGCAGGCACACTTGTAATGCCCTAACTGATAAGAAACAACACAACAGTTAAACAATTGCAGGTTTAAGGTCTAATATTTTTTTTTAATTTCATTCAGACGTGAAAATTATAGATAGTGGGAAATATATTAAATAATTTTCATTTGTTATATAATATGGATCAAATATATTTGTAATTGAAAACATCTTGTTAAAAATATACATGTTTTTATGATTAAGTTGCACGTACGAATATGGTTGAAAAAAACCAGTGTGAGGGACATAGCGATAATTAGGACCTTCATATTTTCAAGATACGGTAACTGAAAAAAAAAAACTGAAACTGCCGACCGCTGAATGTTTGAAAAATATTCACGTCTACTAATGATTGTAAATTAACTGTAGTTTCTGCGATTATAAATCAGCATTGTTATCTTTCATGATTATCCCAAAGCGTTATTTTTAAATATAGACTTATATCTTTTATCAGCTGGAAGTAAAAACCGATTAAAATATGTTTTGTCCCTGGAAAACAAGTTCATTTTGTGAAATATGGACCAAACATTTCATAAAATATTTGAAAAACTTCAAAAAACATAATAGTGATTGTGTTTGCGATGCATGAATTCACTATCGAGCTGTGTTACCTGCTATTTTCGTTGAATAATTTTACGTATTTTATTATTCATTGTACTTTCTTTGTAACATATCACATTTGGGTAGCCCTGAACATTTCATGGACATGGACAAATTTTTTCATAGTAGGTTTCATTTGTTTCTGGCAGGAACTTACGAATAACCTTCTTTTAAAAAAAAACAGCAACCTCTGATGGGTGCTTGCGGCTGTAGTACTTGTGTAGTGGTAGTAGTTGTGCTGGTGTCCATGGAGCTAGTGACTATGGTGCTGGTGGTTATGGTGCTGATGACAACGGTGGTGGTGGTCGTAGGTAGTTGTTATGCTGGTGATTCTGGTGACTATGGTGCTCGTGGTTGTGGTGCTGGTGTCTGTGTTGCTGGTCCCCAACGCAGACTATCACGCAGTTTTTCATCAATCTTTTTGAAAAAAACGTTATCTTCAGAATGACTACAATCTATTGTAGTATAAACTGTCTAATTGATATTAATTCTGGCGGGACGTGGAAAATTTATAGGGTTTTGTGAGCTACCATGATTATGCTGGGATTGTAAACGAAGATCAGTATTGAAGAACGGTACAGGTGGCCCATCAATTCGGGGTGGTGGACGAACATTATTACCTTCATTATTCATCTGTACACTTATTTCTGTAAGAAGAAAATGACTTGTGAAGTTGTTGTACAGTTTCAACAATTTAGATTAATTGGTCCATATTTGTCTAATATACGTATAAGAGTGATGTATGTTGGCGGGCTTTGAGTTGAATGTCCCATAAATTATTATTAAAATGTGATTTTGGTGCGTGTATTTTTTCAAGTGATGCTCAGATTGGGAAGAAACATGTTACTAGTTGATACTGTTCTTTCATCATTTCATTCTTTTACATTCAATTAAATAATAAGTGTTTCATTCAAGCCGGCGTGCCCCATACATTGAAATTCGACGAATGGCATATTACTTCCGGTTTATTTTGGCAATATCAACATTGTATAATGAAAAGTATACAATATAATGGTACTGGAGAGTGTTGTGTGACGAGAAAAATCACACCAAACATGTTCAATACTAAATAAATATTTTTTTCATCAATCAAAGTAAAGTGTGTCGCAAAATCCAATTAGAAGCTCTTGTTTCCTGAAACACACACGGCGCAGTCATGCCTCGTATTCTTTTGTCATAATTCTTTTTCTGACATGTACTTGGCCTAGGGGTTCCTTTCGCATCTCAATAAGATTGGGTAAAAGCATTTTTAAAGTCATCTTAAGCCAGGACTTTAGAATGTATATCGCAGATCAATATTTGTCAACATGCAAAAAAAACGAAAAAAGTTATCAGCCTTTTTACGGCAAAGTTAGTTTTATTGATCTTTGGGAGGATACATTCCCTAATAAAAATCTCTTACATCAGTATTTGCCTAATATTTTATTATTACGCAGAGGCCAAAATAGCATATAATTATTTATTGCTTTGGCTTTATCTTCACTTTACGCTTTGTGCTGTTACTGCTGGTGGTAAGGTTGTTTATGATGATGGTGATGATGGTGATGATGGTGTCAAACGCAGACTGGCATTTATATTTTTATAGATTTTTCGTGTAAGAATTATAAATCAAAGAATTATAAATGTTTCGTGTTGGAAGAAAATGAAGATATGTCAAGTTCTTGCACTTTAAAAAATCCGCTGTTAGCAATTTCAACAGTTTTCAATAATTAATTATTTGATATTTTTCAAATGAATAAATGACTATCAGGACAAATATAATGTCGCGTCTAATGAAACACAATACAACAATTAATCAATTGAAGGTTTAAGCGCTAAATGTATGAATATTTTTGAAATTGTCATTTTCAAAAATTTTTCTAATTCCTAAAACCAATAACTTAGGGATCATATTGAAAACCAGATTCTATCATAAGAAATGAGTTATCAGCATCTTTTGAGAAGAATTATTCACGATATTGTTATGCTATACTAGACATTTTAAAGTAATATAAATAAAAATCTTTTTAATTCTGATCAATACGAAAATGTTGCTCATGTCACAATTCTGCCAAAATATTATTGTTTTTAAATCATATTTTTTATTATTGATATACATGCAAATATTTGTTATAATAACCATTTTGTTGAAAATATCGAAACGTCTCGTCGTCCCAAAATTTGGGATGAGTAGTTAAATGATTTTCATAAGTGCGGCTAGTCATCCCGAAATTAAAGAATTATTTATTCTTAAAAAATCTTTTGTATATAAAAGAAAATTGACCGAATTGAAAATATTCTTTATCATGATATATCAGATATTTAATTATTTAATTACTTCATTGTGTTATACTCACGAATATCATTTAAGAAAACCAGTAATGTGAAGAACAGAGCGACAATAACAAACTTCATACTTTCAAGACACAGTAACTGAAATCGAACTGAAATTGGTGACTGATAAATTTGAAAAAAAACCCTTATATATAACTCCAATTACTCAGATTCACTTATTCTTTACATTCAATAAATTAGGATAAAAGCGCATCCTTACGCATTATGAACCTCTCACATCAGTATTTGCTTAAAATTATTACGCAGATGCAAAAAAATCATATCATCATTTATTGCTTCATCTTTACTGCACGCAGTTGGGAAGATGGATCTTATCTTAAATTCATGAGATGTGAAAAATAAAGAAGCAAAATAACGTAGTGTTATTTATGGTAATGCCTGTATGAACAAATAATAATTTGTTACCCTTAACTAGTCAAAAATATTAGATTTCGAAGCCATCCAACCAAAAAAACTCTTAAAGTACTCAAACATTGTAAGTTGGGTGGTTCATCCTAATTTGATAACTTGAACATTCAATTCTTAAATTTTGTTTAACTTTTTTAAAACCAACTATAATGGAACAATCCATTTCTGGATTCCATCATTTGCATACATTATGCATTCTTCTTTACTGATTTTATGGTAGACGTGGTGCTGGTACTGATGGTGGTGGAGATATTGATGATGAGGGTTGTGATAGTGGGGGTGATGATGGTGCACATCGCAGACTGGCCTACACATTCTTAAAAAATTTTCGCGAAAATATTATATCCTTATGATAAATATGTTTTAACTCAATATATTCCTTTTCGTCTTTAATATCGATGCTGGTGGTATGTGGTAACTATTATTATCTTCTCAAAATGCAGGAACTGAAATTGAACTGAAATTGATGACAGATGGTTTAAAAAAAAAGTTACAACTATACATTCTAACTCCTATCTAATTAATCAGATTTACTGTCCCATCCTGTAGAAGTTAAGACAAGAACGGTTGAATGCCAAAAAAGTAAATTGAGTTGTCAGTAAGTACCTACTTTATAATTTTTCTGATAACGGAAAAACCCAGAATTACTTAAAATTTTAATATCCAGACATAGTGTATCGTAAAGAAAAATTATTGATGCTAAGCAAAATACAAATATTTCTGAAAGTACCTGTGCATTATTTAGAACACGAATAACTTTTGATAATATGTATGAATAAATTCTAAAATTTTAATTTGTAAAAAAATTTGGTTATCGGTTACAAAGAGATTTCATTTTGCGTATTGTTTTATTGTGTTCGACCATAGAAGAAGTTAATAATAGCATAAAGTATTAGAAAAAAAATATTCCATAGGAATTCTCAAAGTTATGGAGATCATTAATTATAAAGTGTCATTTTTGACAGCAACAGGACGGTTGATAAAAACTTATCCATATTTTGAGCAGATCGTAACTGTAATATGGAATGATGTGAGATGTCCGAAAAAACCAATCTTCATGATCTATTTTGATCATTCCTCATAATTCTTGATCAAAGCATCACTAGATACAAATGGCCAAAGACAATTTTCGAAAAATTTATTTTTCCCGTTTTCTAGGTAGCCCTCTAAAATTGCTGATCAATATTTATCGATATTAAAAAGAAAAGATAAAAATTATCAGTCTTTTTACAGGAGAGTTAGTTTCATCGTTCTTTGGGAGAACAAATTTCTTGCGCATCGAGAATCTCATACATTAGTATTAGCATAAATTTATTACGAGGCAAGAGTACGATCTCATTCTTTATTTCTGTTGCTTCATCTTTACTTCGCGCAATTAGGGAGTTGTATATAATCTTAAATTGATAAGTTTGAAAAAATACAAAAACGAAATAGCTTTACTTTATTTATGGCAATACCTACATGAATGAAATTATGTATTGTCTTAACTGCTTCAAAATATTATACTTCATAGCCATCCAATCAAAAAAATCTTAAAGTTCTATAATATTTGAAGCTGACTGGATTTCTCGAATTCAAAAACTTTAGGACTCAATTTTCATTGTTTAGTTTTTTATCTTTTTGAAACAAACTATGATGCAACAATGAATTAGTGGATTCCATCATTTTGATACTCGTACATTATAATAATTCTTTCAATTGATTTTGCCAGCATTGGTGGTAATGCTGTTGTTGATGATGATGGTGTTGATGGTGGAGTTGATGATAGTGTCGAACGTAAAATGGCTTGCACATTTTTCTAAAATTTGTTGGGTAAAAATTTTATCCATATGAGAATTATGTTTTAACCCAATATATTCCTCTTCGTCATTGATATCAATGCTGGCAATATGTGGTAATACTATAAGATTATTTGGGACTGGTGTATGTTGAGACGGTTAACGAGGTTTGTCAAAGAAAAAAAACATAAAGGTACGTCCATTCAAGGTGGTAGGGAAACATTATTCCCTTTTTAATTATTTATTTGTACACTCAAATCTGTAGTAACAAAATAATAAAACGTTAGAAATTTGAATAAATGAATGAATAATGTCGCAACTAATCACACACCACACAATGATTAAACAATTGAAACTCAAAGAGCTAAACGAATCAATATTTTTGAAATTCTCTTTTTGGAAATTTGTTTTGGTTCATGAAGCCCATAATTCAAGCAGCATATTGCAAACTCAAAATACATATTTGTGTCATTTTTACATCACTTAAGATTTTAGGTCTGCAACACAGATCATATAGCGGTTAACAGACTATCTACTAGGTTTGAATTGAAAATGAGTTAAAAGCTTCTTTTCATAGAAATTATTTTAATGTTAATTTATTACAGAGAATTGATAGTAATATGCATTATAATTTTTTAAATTGCTATGATTACGTAAATTTAATATATATATATATATATATATATATATATAATTTATTGATATTTACTGTAGTACATAAAGCATAGTTCTAATTATTAATATGCATGAAAATATCTAACACCACAAACATTTTGTTAAAAATATCGATGTGTCTGGTCAACCGAAAATTCGGGATGACTATAAAATATTTCTCAAAATGTAATATTTTTCATATTCTACACCAATAATTTATATGTTTTTATGAGAAGCGATTAATTCTACATAAAAATCTTTATATGCAAGAGCGCGATCTGTGCGGGTCCGCATAGTCTGCATAGTCCGCATAGATAAAAAATAGCTTTTTATGTACAAATTATTAATAAAAGTTTAGAATTCATTCGAAAAATGAAGCCGCTGTGCCATTCATTCAGTTTAAAAATAAAAAATTCAATATTTTAAGTACGGTCAGTTTTTCTTGCATAGTCCTGAATTTCACGAACATAACATTATTGTTTACTGAAAGAAGGTTTCAAAGTAAATTTTTTCAATTTTTTACAGCGAAAAATTGAAAACAGAAACATACTTTCAAATTTAACAACCAAACTGTTTTGAAGAAAAATCTTCTTCTTTCTTTTGGTTGAATTCAACTGTTTTTGATTTAAAAAATTTTCAGTTGAAGTTTATTCTTTTTGGTTGAAAATTTAACAATTTTCTTGAAAACTTGTTTTTTATTTGTTTTTATTTTATTTTTGGTTAAAAACGGATCTTTTTTATTCGAAAAATTACATGATTTGTTGAAAATTCATCCTTTTTCCTTTTTTGGTCGAATTCAATGACATTTAATTTAAAATATTTTTTGGTTGAAATATCATCTATTACATATTACGTTGTTTGCTGAAGATTAATTTCTTTGATTTGAAATCAACTATTTTGATGAAAATCATTTTTATTTTGTTAAAAATTGATTAAATGAAAATTTAACTTTTCCGTTGTTGATTAAAAATTCGCCTATTTCAGTTTACAAATGAACCGTATAGATGGAAATTTATGTATTTTATTTGAAATTCGTCTCTTTTGGTTAAAAATTAATCTTGATACTCAAAAATTAATCTTTTTGATTGCAAAATCATTTTTCGGTTGAAAATTTAACTAATTTATAAAAATTCTTCTTTCTTTTCTTGAAAATTGATCTTTTATTTGATAATTCAACCATGTGTTTGAAGATTGACTTTTTTTTTAATTCTTCTTCTTGTTCATAAATTTATTTATTTTGATGGAAAATTCATTTCTTTGGTTAAAAATTTAACTAATTTGTTAAACATATTTTTTTGTTTTTAAAATTAATTTTTTAGTAAAAAATTCGTTATTCTTTTAAAAAAAATTTAGTTATTTTGTTGAAACCGCTTTTTCTTGTTCAAAATTATTTTTTAAACTGAAAATTGAGCTTTGTAATTTTTTGTTAAAAAATTTTTTTAGTTGCAAATTCAGTAATTTCGATTGAAATTTAACTATTTTATTGAAAATTTGTTTTATTTTTTGGTACAAATTAATTTTTGAACTTAAAAATTGAGTATTTCATTTCAAGTTCGTCTGTTTTGTTTAAATTCAACTTTTTTTCATAAAATATTTAAATATTTAAAATCCTTTTTGGTTAGAATATCAAATATTCAATTTTTTGTTGAAAATTTATCTTTTTTTGTTAAAAGTTACACTACTTTGTTGAAAAGTAATTTTTTTGGTTGAAGATTCATTACTTTAGTTAAAAATTAATCTCTATGACTGAAAATTCAACAATTCTATTGAAAATTTCGCTTTTTTTGGATAAAAATTAATTTTCAAGTTGAAAAGTTGACTTTTTGGTATAAAATTAATCTTCATATTACAAAATTCATCTTTTTGGTTGAAAGGTCATTATTTTTGGTTGAAAATTTAAGTATCTCATTTAAACCTCCTTTTTCTTGGATCATAATCATTTTTTTTTACTGAAAAGTGAACTATTTCATTTTTGGTTATGATTTTTTTTTCTAGTTGCAAATTCATTTCTTTCGATTAAAATTAAACTATTTTATGAAAAATTGTTTTTTTTTGTTGTTGAAAATTAATTTTTGAACTTAAAAATTAAGAATTTCATTAAAAATTCATCTTTTTTTTTAAATTGAACTTTTTTTCATTTAATATTACAATTTTTCGGTTGAAATATCAACTATTCAAATTTTTATTGAAAATTCATCTCTATGGCTGAAAATTTAAATATTCTATTGAAAAATTCGCTCTTTTTGGTTGAAAATTAATTTTTCTAATAGCAAATTCAAATATTCTATTTTTGGTTGAAAATATTCTATTTTTTATTTGAAAATTCACTTCTTTTGTTACAAATTGATCTATATTGTTGAAAATTCAATTTTTTTAATCTGAACTAAAGTTATTTCAAATTTCAACTCCACATCATAAAAAATGTATAACAAATAATAAAATTTTTATATAATAAATATTAATAAATGAAATTTATTAATTATTATCAATAAATAGAAAGTATTTTTAACAAAGAAGTTAAATTTTCATCCAAAGCAATGAATTTTCAACCAAAATAAATGAATTTGCAAACAAGAAGAATAATTTTCTAAGAAAAGTCAATTTTCGAGCATATAGTTAAATTTTCAACTAAAAAGATCGATTTTCAGCTAAAAAGATCAATTTTCAAGAGAAGAAAAACAAAATTTCAAGAAATGAGTAAAATTTTTAACCAAAAAATGAATTTTCAACGTAAAAGAATAATTGTTAAGCATAAAGATTAATTTTCAACAAAAAGTGACGAATGTTCAATAAAATACATAAATTTGTATTCCAATGGTTCATTTTTAAACTAAAATAGGCGAATTTTTAACAAAAAATGGCAAGTTAAATTTTCAATTGAACAATTTTTAACGAAAAAAACTGATTTTAACCAAAATAGTTTATTTTAAACCAAAATGATGAATCTTCAACAAACAACGTAAAATGTAATAGTTGATATTTCAACCAAACATTATTTATAGCCGTTGAATTCAACCAAAGAGGACGAATTTTCGACAAATCATGTAATTTTTGAATTAAAAAACATCAGTTTTTAACAAAAACTAATACAAAAACAAATAAAAGACAAATTTTCAACAAAATAGTTAAATTTTCAACAAAAGAGAAGAAACCAAAAGAAAGAAGACTATTTTTCTCCAAATCAGTTTGGTTTTTTAATTCGAAAATATAGTGGTTTTTAGTTTTCGCTATAAAAAATAGAAAAATTCGAAAACATGTACTTTGAAACATTCTTTCAGTAAAGAATAATTTTATATCTGTGAAATTCAGAACTATATGCAAGAAAAACTGACCGTAATTAAAATATTAAATTTTTTCTCTTCAAACTGAATGGCCTACTGTTTACTATATTGTACATATGAACTATGAACTTTTACTAATAATTTGTATAGAAAAAAGCTTTTTTTCACTTATTAAAATTAAATTTTCGCTGAACTTGGACCCGAAAAGATCGCGCACTCTGGTGAGTGGTAAACTCCCCCCTTGACTATTTATTCACTAAAGTTATTTCAAATTTCAACTCCAGATCATAAAAAATGTATAACAAATAATAAAATAAATTCTGTTTCTGGAACTTGGGACCGCTAATTGATTCTGTTGATAATTACGAAAGCAAAGTCTGGGTGAAAAATTTCAAAGCCGCATGTGGACAATCCGTCAAGGGATGAGAAAAGGACACGCTAATTAATAAAGAGACGATGCAAAGCCTGGGGCAGCTTCAGACGCTACAAATGAAGATTGACATCGCAATCGTCATAATGTACTCATTAAGACTCGGTGTCGAAAAAAAGCTCTATCAGAAGGGCGCGCTCGATGCCGTCCAATCGAAATCATCCTGGGTTTTTGCCGCAGTAATTTTTTCGACTCAGTGCCGTGCCGTTCCCCTTTATATTTTATTAGCAATAATATGCCGCATCATTGAGATCGCGGGTGGGAGGTCTAATCCTCTTCCTGGCGATCGCGATCCTTCTTCAGGAACAAATTACACCCGAGCAAGGACTTTTGGGCTACGTTTATCCCAGCGTGAATTCACGGAAAATGGCATTGAGACTATTCTTCGATCGAAAATCGAATTTTTGATAGATCGATCGGTAGCGTAATCACGCAACAGGGGGTGCTGATTGCACCAATTTTTTCTTTATTTCGCCGAATAATATGGATTAAGTTCTAAATTGAGATTCAATAGAGTACTAGCATTCTTGCGTGCGCCTATCAATTTTTTGTGTGAAAAAGAATGAACCAACATCTTATTTCTTCTATGTTATAAGAAGAGTCTTCGGAAAGACATACTTAGTTGACTCCGTAGAAAAATTGTGCCCATTTCTTGAAAAATAGCCAAGCTTTGGATATGTTGATGAACATTGTCTAAATAATTAATAATGATTGTAAATTTTCAAAGCATCATACATAGGAAAGAGTTATTGGAAAAACACGTTTTATTGATTCCGAAAAAAATTGAGCCTATTCTTTGAAAAATAGTCAAACTCTCAATTTGTTTATCAACATTGTTCAGATAATAATTATTTCTTTGAAATTTGCAGAGCATTATATAAGAGGAGTCTTCTGAAAGACAATCTTAGTTGACTCCGTGAACAAATTGTACCTATTCCTTGAAAAATAGCCAAGCTCTGGATATGTTGATAAAAATTGTCTGAATAATTAATAATTCTTGTAAATTTTCAAAGCAGCATACAGAGGAAAGAGTTATTTGAAAAGAATGGATTGAATCCGAAAAAATGAGCCTTTTCTTTGAAAAATAGTCAAACTCTTAATTTGTTTATCAACATTGTTGAGATAATAATTATTTCTTTGAAATTTGCAGAGTATCATATGAAGAAAGTCATCAGAAAGATATTTTCACCTAATTTTGTACACAGTTGACACTATTCATTGAAAAATACCCAAACTCTTAATTTTTCAGTCGAAACTGTTTAAATAATTAATAATTCTTGTAAATTTACGAAACAGCATCGGAAAGAGCATCAGAAAGACAATCTTACTTTACACCGTAAACAAATTGTGCCTATTCCTTGAAAAATAGCCAAGTTATGGATATGTCGATAAACATTGTCTAAATAATTAATAATGATTGTAAATTTTCGAAGCATAATACATAGGAAAGAGTTATTTGAAAAACATTTTTTATTGATTCCGAAAAAAAATTGAGCCTATTCTTTGAAGAATAGTCAAACTCTTAATTTGTTTATCAATATTGTTCAGATAACAATTAATTCTTTGAAATTGGCAGAGTATTATATAAAAAGAACATTCGGAAAGACATACTTAGTTGAGTCCGTAAACAAATTGTGCCTATTCCTTGAAAGATAGCCAAGCTCTGAATATGTTGATAAACATTGTCTAAATAATTAATCATTATTGTACACTTTCAAAGCATCATACATAGGAAAGAGTTATTTGCAAAACATTTTTTATTGATTCCGAAAAAAATTGACCTTATTCTTTGAAAAATAGTCAAACTCTCAATTTGTTTATCAACATTGTTCAGATATCAATCAATTCTTTGAAATGTGCAGAGCATTATATGAAAAAGGTCATCGGAAAGATATTCTTACCTAATTTTGTAAAAAATTGACCCTATTCGTTGAAAAATACCCAAACTCTTAATTTTTCAATCGAAATTGTTTAAAAAATTAATAATTCTTGTAAATGTACAAAACAACATCGAAAAGAGCATCGGAAAGACAATCTTAGTTGACTCCGTAAACAAATTGTGCCTATTCCTTGAAAAATAGTCAAGCTCTGGATATTTTGATAAACATTGTCTAAATAATTAATAATTATTGAAAATTTTCAAAACATCATACATAGGAAAGAGTTATTTGAAAAACATTTTTTATTGATTCCGAAAAAAAATTGAGCCTATTTTTTGAAAAATAGTCAAACTCTAAATTTGTTTATCAAAATTGTTTAGATGATAATTAATTCTTTAAAATTTGCAGAGCATTATACAAAAAGCGCATTCGGAAAGACCTACTTAGTTGACATGGTGAACAAATTTTGCCTATTCCTTGAAAAATAGCCAAGCTCTGGATATGTTGATAAACATTGTCTAAATAATTAATAATTATTGTAAATTTCCAAAGCATCATACATAGGAAAGAGTTATTTGAAAAACATTCTTTATTGACTCCGAAAAAAATGGAGCCTATTCTTTGAAAAATAGTCAAACTCTTAATTTGTTTATCAACATTGTTCAAATAATAATTAATTCTTTGAAATTTGCAGAGCATAACACAAAAATAGCATTCGGAAAGACACGCTTAGTTGACTCCGTAAACAAATTGTGCCTATTCCCTGAAAAATAGCCAAGCTCTGGATATGTTGATAAACATTGTCTAAATAATTAATAATTATTGTAAATTTGCAAAGCATCATACATAGGAAAGAGTTATTTGAAAAACATTTTTCATTGATTCCAAAAAAAATTGAGCTTATTCTTTGAAAAATAGTCAAACTCCTAAATTGTTTATCAAAATTGTTCAGATGATAATTAATTCTTTAAAATTTGCAGAGCATTATATAAAAAGAATCTTCGGGAAGACATACTTAGTTGACTCCGTAACAAAATTGTGCTTATTCCTGGAAAAGTAGCCAAGCTCTGGATATATTGATAAACATTGTCTAAATAATTAATAATCATTGTAAATTTTCAAAGCACCATACATAGGAAAGAGTTATTTGAAAAACATTTTTTATTGATTCCGACAAAAATTGAGCCTATTCTTTGAAAAATAGTCAAACTCCTAACTTTTTTATCAAAATTGTTCAGATAATCATTAATTCTTTGAAATTTGCAGAGTATTATATAAAAAGAGTGTTCGGAAAGACATACTCAGTTGACTCCGTAAACAAATTGTGCCTATTCCTTGAAAAATACCCAAACTCTGAATGTGTTTATGAAAACTCTTCAAATAATTAATAATTATTGTAAATGTGCAAAGTATCGTAGAAAATTGTTATTGGAAATACATTCTTCGTTGATTCAGAAAACAAATCAGGCCTATTTTTTCAGACATAGCCAAGCTCCTAATTTTTTAATGAAAATTGTTCAAATAATTAATAAATCTTGTAAATTTGCAGAAAAATATGGAAAAAAGTCATCTGAAATATATTCTCATTTAATTCTGTTCAAATTGAGCCTACTCCTTGAAAAATAGCCAAACTCTCAATATGTTTATAGAAATTGTTTGAATAATTAATAATTATTGTAAATTCTCAAAGCATCATAGAAAAAGTCATCGGAAAGATATTCTTAGTTAATTCTGCAAAAAAATTTGCCTATTCGTTGAAAACTAGCCAAATTCTGAATTTTCAATGAAAATTGTTTGAATTGTTAATAATTATTGTAAATTTTTCAAAACAACATAAAAAAGAGTCGTCAGAAAGATATTCTCAGTTGACTCCGTAAACAAATTGTGCCTATTCTTTGAAAAATAGCCAAACTCTGAATATGTTCATGAGAATTGTTGAAATTATTGTATATTTGCAAAGTATCATAGAAAATAGTTATTTGAATTACATTCTTTCTTGACACCCTGTACTAATTTATCCTATTCATTGAAAATAGGCCAAGCTCAGAATTTGTTTATGAATCTGTTTAAATAATTAATAATTTTTGGAAATTCGCAAAGCATCATACCAAAAAGTCATCGGAATGATATTCTTAGCTAATTCTGTAAAAAAATGTAGCCTATTTGTTAAAAAATAACTTTTTCCACCTATTGTTTGCCCCCTCCCTCATTTTGAGACAAACTTTTCTCTTTAATTTCATTCGACAAACGCCGAAATGCCTTAAGTAAAATAAAAAACACAATATTTTTACAGAATTCACAGTTTAAAATGTTTCATTTTAATAAAATAGTTGAATCTTCAAGCCATTCAAAAAAATATTTGGAATATAAAACAGTAATTAATTATCGAACAAACAGTTCTGTTGACAACCAAACAGTTGAACTTTCAACCGATAGAGACGAATTTTTAACAAAATAGTTAAATTTTCAACTTACAAAAGTGAATTTTCAACCAAATGGTCTGATTCTTAAAAAAAATATTAACTTTAACTGAAAACCGCTGCATATTTAACCAAGTACTTTAATTTTGAAGATGATAAATGAATTTTTCAAATGGAATTTAAATTTTTCACCCAAGAAACGAATTTTCAATAAAGTAGTGGAAATATTAACCAACAATTTTAATTTTCAGTTAAGAAAGACATAACTTCATCCACAAACAGTTCCATTTTTAATCAAATAGTTGAATCTTCAAACCTTCAAGAAGAATTTTTTAGAGGATAGTTGAATTTTCAACCCAAATGACAAATTTTTAATAAAAAAGTTGAACATTAAAAAAAAAGATGACCTTTTCAACAAAATTGTGAAATTTTCAACCAACTAATTAAATTTTCAATAAAATATTTGAATTTTTAATCAAAACGTTCAATTTTAAAACAAAAATTTTTAATAAACTTTTAAATAAAATAATTCAATTTTGAAGCCAATGAGAAGAATTTTTCAGAAGACAGTTGAATTTCCAACTCAAATGACGAATTTTTAATAAAAAAGTTTTACTTTCGAAAAAAATAACTTTTTAACAAAATCAAGGAATTTTCAATCAAATGTTTTAATTTTTAACCACATAGTTCAATTTTCAAGTGAGAGGAACGAATTTTTAAACAAATAGTTTAATTTTTAAGCCACTGGACGTATTTTTTATAAAAAAGTTAAATTTTGAATCCAAAAGGACTCATGTCCAATGCAAAAAGACGAATTTTCAACAAAATATTTTAATTTTATACCAGAAAAAATGACTTTTTAATAAAATAGTCGAATTTTTAACAAAATAACAAAATTTTCAAATAAAATTATGAATTTCCAACAACAACAAAAATAGTTTTTAACAAACAAGTTGAACTTTCAACCAAGTAGTGGAATTTTTATTAAAAAAAGAAGTTCTTCACAAAAAATATAAAAATTTCTATTTTAGCTGAATAGTTGAATCCACACTAAAAACGATCAATTTTAAACGAAAAATGGAATAGTGAAATTTGCATCCCAAAAATTTGATTCTGAACTAAAAAATAACGAAATTTTACCAAAGATATGGATCTTCAACTGATAAAATGAATTTTTAACAAAATAATTTAACTTAAATCCAAGAATTTAAATTTTCGATCAAAAATATTGATTTTCTACAAAAAAATACGAATTCATCCAAAAAGTTAAATTTAAACAAAAAATGATCAATTCTGAACCAAAAATGGAATAGAAAAATTGGCAGGTTAAAGCTTTGATTTTGAACTAAAAATAACAAATTTTCAAATTATGGCGTAGATTTTCAACTAATAAAATTAATTTTTAACAAAGTAATTTAACCGTCAACTAGGTAGTTGATTTTTCAATCAAGAAGATTGATTGTCTACCAAAAAATACAAAATTTACAACGAAATACTTGAATTTTCAACTAAAAGCCATTAATTTCAAACGAAAAATGGAATCGTTAAATTTTCAGTTACAAAATCAATTATAACAGAAAGAAGCGAATTTAAAAAAAAATAAATAAATCTTAAACCAATAAAATGAATCTTTAACGATGTGGTTCAACTTTAAACTAAGTAGTTGAATTTTTAACCAAAGAAGATAAATTTTAAGTGAAAAATTAAATAGTTCAATCTGCAACTCAAAACAATCAATTTTCAGTAGAAACTGAATTAGGTTAATTTTCAGTTAAAAAAATGGATTTTTAACTAAAAGAAATTAATTTTCAAGCAAAAATGTTTAATTTTCAATAAAAAGTTTAGTAATTGCATTGCAACAGCCGAAAATAGCTTTGATTAATTTTCAGTTAAGAAAATTAATTTCGAACTAAAAAAGAAAAAGTAATTTTCAACAAAAAGAGAGTCAAAGAAGGGTGTAGGGGAAAGGCTGCGAAGTCTGTATTTAGATGCTTTACTTTTAGAATTAAATCATATATTTTTAATTTTTTCAAACATTTCAGAAGAATGTTATTCAGATTTATATTTTTTATGTTTGTTGTCACATTCTGCGTTTAATCCCCGTTAACGCATAATGTGACAACAAATATAAAAAATATAAATCTGAATAACATTTTTTTGAAATGTTTGAAAACATGAACAAATGTTATTCACATTTATGTTTTTTATGTTTGTTGTCACATTCTGCGTTAACTGGGAGTTAACGCAGAATGTGACAAAAAACATAAAAAATATAAATCTGAATAACATTTTTTTTATTTTTTCAAACATTTCAAACAATTTTTGTTCAGATTTATATTTTGTTTGTTTGTTGCCACATTCTGCGTTAACGGGGGGTTAACGCAGAATGTGCCGACAAACATGAAAAATATAAATCTGAATTTTTTTTCATTTTTTTGAACATTTCAAAAAAACGTTAATCAGATTTATATTTTTTATGTCTGTTGTCACATTTTGCGTTAACAGGGGGTTAACGCAGAACAAGCATAACAAATATAAATCTGAAAAACATTCTTTTGAAATGTCTGAAAAAATGAAAAATATGTAATTTTTTTTTGCAAGTAAAGCATATGTAAATACAGACTTTGCACTCTCTCCTCACCCCTCTTTTAATTTATTTTTGTTGAAAATTAGTTTTTCTTCTTTAATTCAAAATTAATTTTCTTAACTGAAAATTAACCTAAGCCATTTTTGGCTGAAAAGTGATCGTACTTAGTTGAAAATTCAGTTACTAAATTTTTCATTTAATATTCAAAACTTTTGCTTGAAAAGTTCGTTCCTTTTAGTTCAAAATTAATTTTCTTGGGGATGGGGGGATGTTATTCAGATTTATGTTTTTTATGTTTGTTGTCACATTCTGCGTTTACGGGGGTTAACGCAGAATGTGACAACAAAACATAAAAAATATAAATCAAAATAATATTTTTTCATTTTTTTTAATATTTCAAAAAAATGTTATTCAGATTTATATTTTTTCATTTTTTCAAACATTTCAAAAACATGTTATTCGCATTTATATTTTTTATGTTTGTTGTCACATTTTGCGTTAACCCCCCGTTAACGCTGAATGTGACAACAAACATAAAAAATATAAATCTGAATAACAGTTTTTCATTTTTTCAAACATTTCAAAAACATGCTATTCGCATTTATATTTTTTATGTTTGTTGTCACATTTTTCGTTAACCCCCCGTTGAGGCAGAATGTGACCACAAACATAAAAATATTAATCTGAATAAAACTTTTTCAAACATTTCAAAAAAATGTTATTTAGATTTATATTTTTTATGTTTGTTGTCACATTCTACGTTAACCCCTCGTTAACGCAGAATGTGACAACAAACATAAAAAATATAAATCTGAATAACATTTTTTCATTTTTTCATACATTTCAAAACAATGTTAGTTAGATTTATGTTTTTTATGTTTGTTGTCACATTCTGCGTTAACGGGGAGTTAACACAGAATGTGACAAAAAATATAAAAAATAAAAAGCTGAATAACATTTTTCAAACATTTCAAAAAAATTTTATTCAGATTTATGTTTTATATGCTTGTTGTCACATTCTGCGTTAACCCCCCGTTAACGCAGAATCATACTTAATTGAAAAGTCAATTACTAAATTTTTCATTTAAAATTCAAAACTTTTGCTTGCAAAATTCGTTCCTTTCAGTAGAAAATTAATTTTCTTGGAGGGGGGGGGGGGATGAGGGGCTTCGTCACAAATCGTCACAAAATTCATCATCAGGATTGTAATTTCGTAGAAAGAATCCACTTACAGTGGAGCAAGGCTAGACTTGAGAAGGCAGTCGAAGTAATTGGAGTGCTATAGAGGGAAAGAATTAATTTTTGTCGGTTATTAAATGGGCTACGCATTAGAGTGGCGATCGATGAAAAGTTCGTAATCGGACCTGGACTAATGCAGATCTAACGATTTAATGACAAGCAACCGGTGGCCGGCTATTATTTAGTGACCTCTTTGCCGGTTTCGTGACTGGCAGTTTTTAAAGGAAGGTGTCGAAGATTTTGAATGAAGGACCTTCGATTCTTGATAAGATCAAAAATCGGTTGCTGATGACGTGAGTTCTGATTTAGGTCGTATTTTTTATAGATTACGTTGAAAGCTCATTTATAAGCTGATGAGTGACAAGAATTAATGGAATTTAGAATTGGGTGAGTCAAATTTAAATTTTGTTAGTTTTGAAAGAATCTAAGGATTAAACCCTTTCATAAAGGGACATCCAGCACCTTAACCCTCCAGTTGGAAAGGCCTATTTTTCTGCCCAAATCTTATTTTTATATTTTTTATTTATTGGAAAGAGGAACATTAGAAAGAGGAAGGGAAAGAGAGGCAGGGTAGGAGTAAATATTGTAAAATAAACCAATCATTTGCCTTTTATGACAAATTTAATTAATTTTAAAAAACCTTCCTAATCGATCAATAATTGAAGAATGTAGACCTGTTTGAACATAAAACTTTAGATTAGAATTACTGTGCCATCTGATTTTCGTAATGGTTAATCATTACAAAATAGAGAATATTCTCTGAAAGAAAAAATAGAGAATATTCTTTGAAAGAAAAAATAGAGAATATTCTCTGAAAGAAAAAATAGAAAATATTCTCTGAAAGAAAAAATAGAGAATATTCTATGAAAGAAAAAATAGAGAATATTATCTGAAAGAAAAAATAGAGAATATTCTCTGAAAGAAAAAATAGACAATATT
>CAKNYM010052705.1:102653-133334 GCA_932195095.1 Andricus curvator | reverse complement strand
AAAGAAAAAATAGAGAATATTCTCTGAAAGAAAAAATAGACAATATTCTCTGAAAGAAAAAATAGAGAATATTATCTGAAAGCAAAAATAGCGAATATTCTCTGAAAGAAAAAATAGAGAATATTCTCTGAAAGAAAAAATAGAGAATATTCTCTGAAAGAAAAAATAGAGAATATTCTCTGAAAGAAAAAATAGAGAATATTCTCTGAAATAAAAAATAGAGAATATTCCCTGAAAGAAAAAGACAAAAAGAAAACAATCCTTTTTTGGAAGAATTTATTGGCCCTAAAGAGGGCCGATCGCTCAAAAGAAAAACTGAACATGCAAAAATTGTTGAAAAAAGGAGGTGGAAAAACACTTTTAACTTGTTAAGAAAAATTTTCGAATTGTTATACAACTATCTTTTAACAATGAAATTGTAAAATAAAGCAACTATTTGCCTTTTTCTGTATGCACTTTTGCGTAATTTTGTTTGAAAATAAAAAAATAAAAATTTACATTCCTGAGATTTGCAGCCGAAATATATTGCATTTTTAACCATATAGTTGAGTTTTCGGAGAGAAAAGATTAATTTTTCATCAAAAAATATGAATTTTAGCACAAAAAGGATGACTCAAACAAACTAGTTTATTCTTTGAAAAAATAATTTAATTTGTAAGAAATTAGTTGAATTACTCACCATATAGTTGTATTTTCAACCTACAAAGATGCGTTCTTAATCAAATGGTGAAATTTTTAAACATAAAAGATTAAAACTGAACCAAAAACAGCAAAAAGAAACCAAAGAAGCCAAATTCTTGAATTTTCAATGTAAAAAGACAAGTTTTTGATAAGACTGTTGAATTTTGAACAAAAGTGATCATTTTTAGCCAAAAAAGATGATACTCCGACCATAGAAGATAAATTTTCACTACAAAAGGACGACTTTTAAACAAAACAGCTGAATTTTTGACACAAAAAAAAAAGATTTAACAAAAAAAAATGTCTAGTTTTTTAACAAAATAATTTAATTTTCAAGAAAAAAGTTGAATTTCCAGCTTATCAAGAATAAATTTTAACCCGAAATGAAATAGTTAAGTTTTCAAATAAAAAAATTAATTCCTAAACAAACCAAAAAACGAATTCCTAATAAAACATTTTAACTAAGTAGTTTTGTTTTTGAATAGTTTGAATAGTAGTATTTCTTTAAATCCGAAATTATACATTTTCTACAAAAAAGTTCGTTCTCTACCAAATAGTTAAATTTAAAAATAAATAGTTGAATTTCAAATCAAGTATTTAAATTTTCTACCAAAATAGTTGAATTTCTAACTAAAAAGATCAACTTTCTACCAAAAAAGGCAGAATTTTCAACGTATAGGTTGCAGTTTTTACAAAAAAGATTACATTTTTACGAAAGGAGATGAATTTTGAAACCAAAAAGACAAATTTTTTAACGGAAAAGTTAATTATCAACAAATTTTCAACCCGAAAAGATGAATTTTCAACGATATATGTAATATATTTGACCCAAAAAAGATGATTTCCATTTGAAAATAAAAATAGTTGAATCCACAAAAAAATCTAGCAAAAATCAATCTTCACTGAAAAATATACATTTTGAATCAAAAATTGAATAGCAACATTATCAGTGTAAAAAAAATTCTAAAAAAAAAAACAGAATTCTCAACAACTTGAAAAAACTTGAATTTTCAAGTTATCAGATGAAAAAATTAATTCTTAAAAAATCCAAAAAACGAATTCATAATAAAACATTTCAACTAAGTAGTGGAATTTGCAATGAAAAGATGAATTTTCCTCAATGAAGATTCATTTTCTACCAAAAAAGACAAATTTTTAACAAAATATATACATTTTCGATCGATGTGTTCAATTTTGAAGCCAAAAAGATGAATTTACTACGAAACAGTTGAATTTTGAATCCGAAATTATAAATTTTCAATACAAAAAAGTTAGTTTTCCACAAAATAGTTAAATTTACAAATGAATAGTTTAATATCAAATCAAATATTTAAATTTTCTACCAAAATAGTTAAATTTCTAACTAAAAAGATCAACTTTCTACCAAAAAAGGCAGAATTTCAAACGTATTAGTTGCAGTTTTTACAAAAAAGATTACATTTTTACGAAAGGAGATGAATTTTGAAAACAAAAAGACAAATTTTTCAACGAAAAACCAAGTAGTTTAATTTTTTACATGTAATACTTGATATTTTACCAAAAAAAAAGGATTTTAATTTGAAAATAAAAATAGTTGAATCCTAAAAAAAATCTAGCAAAAATGAATCTTCACTTAAAAATATAAATTTTGAATAAAATAGGGAATAGTAACATTATCTGATAAAAAAAATTCCTAATAAAAAAAAAAGAAATAGAATTCTCAACGAAATAACTAAATTTTCGACCAAAAAGAGGAATTTTCAACGAAAATGATGAATCTAAAAAAATTTTCTGCCAAAAAAGACGAATTTTGTAGTGAAGAAAATAAATCTCCAACCAAATAGATGAACTTTTACTCAGAAAATGAATTTTTAAAATAAAGATGGAGTAGTTAAACTTAACGTTGAAAAAATACTTTTTCAAGAAAAAAAAACGATTTGAAAAAAAAAATAGTTAAATCTTCATCCAGATAGTAGAATTTTTTATTAAAGGAGATGAATTATAATAATGTAAAAGTAGACTTTTCAATTAAAAGAATATCCTTTGAACGAAAAATAATTGGATTTTCTTATTGGGTTCTATTAATTCAGTTTGAATTCAAGCAAAAAAAAACAGGAGGAAAAAAGAGGAATTCCTCAAAAATGGGGAAAAGACGGGAAAAGGGAAAAAAGTTTGTTTTTCCGGTTTTTTTTTTGCCGGAAAAGGGAAGTGTCTTATAAACAGGAGGTGAAAAGAGGAATTCTTCAAAAAGGGGAAAAGACGGGAACAGGGAAATGAGTTAGTTTTGCCGTTTTTTGCCGGAAAAGCGGAAGTTTCTTGGAAACAGGAGGTAAAAAGAGAAATTCTTCAAAAAAGGGGAAAGGAGGGGGAAATGGAAAAGAGTGTAAAGTCTGACATATGTAAGTGATTTTCAAACTTATTAAATTAACATTGAACTTTATCACTGCAGGGCCATTTTTGGTAAAATTTGCAAACTTTGTTAAAATTTATCATCTGGGAACGTACGTAACGTTATCTACATTCGTAACGTTATTCCCACGGACCTTCTTCCTCCTCTTGTTACGAATCGTAATTTTTGCGCGATTTTTGTGTAGTAAAAACTTTGAGGAAGATTCGAGGAAGTTGCATTGTCAAAATTTGACTCGGGCGGAACAATACCTGTAGGTCCCCAAACGGGCTGGTCAAGAGGCTAGATGCGAACCCTTAGATCCATTTGGAAAAATTTTAATTGTGAGTTTACGTTTAGAGTTAGGCAATTCCTCACCAGTTTTTTATATTAAGGTACCACTATATTAAAAACTTATGAGCAGAGCATTAAAATGAAATCGATGGGTAGAATACTCTGCCACCCATTGAGTAGTTTATCGCTTCCAGGCTTTCACTAAGTCAATCCATTAAAAGCTTCATGTCTGAATTTAAAATTGATCAAATTCTAATTCCTATTTCCATAATAGATCTCTCTTTCTCTTTCTAAATCACTAATATTATAGGTTTTCTATTGCACATACCACATGGTTTGCAGTGCAAAGCTTGTTATCTTGAGGAAGAGTGGATTGCCACCATGTTACTCGGGCGGAACAATGGGCCCCCCATCAGAATGTTCAGTGAGCTGCATGCGAACTATGAGAGCCTTTTCTGCCAAATTTAAATTTTAAGTTTATACGTTTACAGTTAGGCTATTCTTCACCAGTTTGTTATGTTCAGGTTCCGCTAACTTGAAACTTATAAGCAGAGCATTAAAACGAAATCAATCAGTAGAATACTCTTCCATATGTTGAGTAGTTCATTCCTTTCATGATTTCACTAATAATAGATGAATAGGTGAAGTTTAGCTTTAAGTCTGAATTTAAAATTGATCAAATTCTAATTCCTCTTTTTATATCGTCTCACTTTCTCTTTCTGATTTGTCCAGATAATGGGTCTCCTATTGCATATACCCCGGGGTTTGCAGTGCAAGCTTGTTGTCTTGAAGAAGACTGCATTGCTGAATATTGATTCGAGCGGAACAATAGGTCCCCAAACAAGATATTCAAGAGGCTGGATGCTACCATGAGATCCTTTTAAGCCAAATTCAAATCTTCAGTTTATTGTCAGGCAATTCTTTACAAGGTTGTTATGTTTCGGTCCGGCTGAATTGAGAACTTATAAGCAGAGTGTAGAAGCGAAATCGATCGGTTGAATTCTCTGCAACGTATTGAGTAGTTTATTGCTTTCATGCATTTGCATGTTAAGCAGTCGCGTGCTCTCGAGTAATATCATCGTCCCTGATACCATATGCCCCTCGGTAAGAATGGCTTCTATCTAGCCATTCGGTCTTCGATATTGCCGCTGGCAGGACACTTATAAATTGAGATTTTATCACTGAGCACGGAATTACGAAAACCGCGGCTCTAGTGCTGGTGACTTACATTTGACTCAAGTTATTTTCCGATTTCTTGCATCTTATACCTTACTCTCTTCAATCTGGATTTCATAAAATATTGAGATGCTTTTGTCATTGGAGAAACTGAAGTTGGAAAAATGAAATTGAATAATTCTAGTGTGATCTTTAATTTAGAATTAG
The DNA here is from genome assembly GCA_932195095.1 of Andricus curvator. Lineage (NCBI taxonomy): Eukaryota > Metazoa > Arthropoda > Insecta > Hymenoptera > Cynipidae > Andricus > Andricus curvator. The sequence continues at coordinate 128,611 of CAKNYM010052705.1, read as the reverse complement.
GGACCCTCAACATTCTGATACCAGGGTTCAATGTGGACAAGACTACCAGAAAAGTTATATTTTATTCAAAAAAGAAATCCTGCTGAAACAGAAAGAGTTTAGAAAGCTTCTGGTACTTGAGGGCTGGTTCAACAAAACTTTTTCGAAAAATAAAATCTTATGAGCCCTTGCAAAAATTACAAATGTAGTATCTTTCCAGTACTTTTGTTCTTCAAATAAATAAAGACTTCCCAAAAAAAGTCCTATCGGGATCCCATGAACATGCTGAATAAAGTATCCGTTTCTGTACTGGGTATAGAAAATTCAAGAACACTTGTTACTTCAGTACTAATTTGATTCATACATAGACACATTTTGGAAATTAGGTGTTTTTCTAGACTCTAAATTATATCAAGGTGAATAGTAATTTTTAAAATATTTGCATTGACTCTAAATTGAAATGTATTATTGATCGTTAATGAGTTTGGGGAAGTCTGCAGGTCGGAAGCCACAAGGAATTAGAAAACCTGGTTTCGACAGTCAGAGGATTACGGTTGGACCCTCTTAAAGGACGCGACAGATGTATAATTAACATCGCCCATTTACTTTCTTTCCTTTTAATGGATTCTTCAATCCCTGCGGAAAAACCACCCATTACAAGCATTACTAGATAAACAAACGAGGCTAAAAACAGGAAAAAGAATTCATCAATTAGATGATGTATTAGATCTAATAACAGAATTAGGTAAGACAATTTAATTTTTGCTCCTTTTTTCATTCGACTTGAACTAGTACTTGATAGTGATAAAGACAGCGATATTTATCTCTTATTTTTAGTACATAATTTTAAATTTTTTACACATCCTAATTTTTTGTATATTATGTTAAAGGCTCAAAAGAGGTGCCGGAACGTCAGTTTATTAACCTGTAATACATTAATTTTCAGAATTTATAAACACACTCACTCTTTTCTTTTTTCTCACTCGTTCCTCTAGCCTTCTCCAATTCTCTCATCCACTCCTAACTTAATCCATCCTTCCCTAAAATCTTTACCAGATTCTTTTGCCAGCCTTCTTTAGCTTTTATTCCTCCCCTACATCCTTCCCATACGTGCTCTTATGTTTCCTTTTCCAATTCTGCACATTCTGTTCTCTTTCTCTTCATAATACATTGCTTTCCTTACCTTGTTTCCCAATCTGAATTTTGCTATTCTGGACCATCATCTCTTTGCCTATTCCGTTTGTAAATACTTGTGTACCCCTTCTTCTTTATCATCTCATACCATTTATTATAATTTGATTCCTTAGTCATCCCCCATCTTTGTAATAATTGTCTTTCCCTATCTCCTTTCTCGAATTCTTTATAGTTCACTTTAGTCCCCTCTTCTATATCTCCAGTTAGAAGGACCGCTCTTCTTTCTTCTTTCCATCTCATTAATCATATTGCCCTCCCTCTCTTTCCTTATATCTCCTTAAAGCACTTTTTTCCTAACTCCCCTCCATTTTCCTTCCTCAGCTTCCGGACAAACTTCAAAGTCCACTTTCCCGCTCTAATACTTCATTTATTCCTTCGCGTTTCTTTTCTTACTATAGAGCGTCCTCCAGTCTACTCTTAACGTTCGCCTTATATATCTTTCTTGTAACCTCTGCATCTTTTTTCTTCCCTACCATACCAATGTTTCTTCCCCATTTCCTAATACTGGCCATACAAGCGTATCGAGTAACTACATTCTAACTTATCCAACTTTTTTTAACCTTATTTCTCCTATTCCCCATATCAGTTTCATTACCTTCACGCTTTTTCATTATTTCTCTTATATAAGTTCGATTATCTCCATTTTCTTGCAAGGTATATCCCAAATAATTAAACTCCTTTACTTCTTCTCGCTTTATTCCTTTCTATCTCCCAGTCTATTTTTCTTCCTTCCTCATCCTCTCCTAAACCTCACTATCTTTGTCTTCACTACATTTGAATTTAACTTTTACCCATATGAGTGTATGTCTTTCCTTTTCCCATCCTAAATGCCCCCTATCATTTTCTCCCCATTTCTTCTTTTGAGTCTGTGAATAATATATGAATTGAAAGTGGGCTCCGACTTTTTCTGCTACCTTCACCCTACTTTTTGTGTTTCTGAAAATTTTCGATACTATTTTTATTAAACCCTATCTCTTCCCTTCTTCACCATAATTTTTTCATCTCAACATGGTCCATTCCTTACAAAAATCCCGTCTGACTCGGTGGCACTATCTTTCCTTCCTTTACTTTTTTTCTTTAACCTGTAAATTAAAAAGTTCAATATAACTTATACGAAGCTGGAGTTGGCGTCTCTCTCCTATGATCTTCAACCTCCTCTCTTTTGTCTTTTTAACTACTAGTATTACTACTTCTTCTTTCTATGATTCTGGCCACCCCTCTCCTGTCCATACTTATATTACCCATTCCCATTCCTTCAGTTCTTCTCCCTTTTTTTCTTCGTCATTTTCTTTACCATCTTTTCAGCCTTTCCTAAGTTTCTTCCCTACCCCTTTTAGGAAATCTATAGAATATTCTTTCCACTCTACGATTCCCATATCTTAGCTTACTTTTTTCCTTCTCACTTTCCCTCCTTTTTTATATTGACCTTCCAAACCTCTTCTTCTATCCTAGCCTTTTCTACCTCTTCTTCCAACCTTTTATTTTCCTCCTATTTCTTTATTACACATCTCAGTGTACTGCCTCTTCTCGCTTCTATATTCTTCTCTACTGCTTTTTTGTTCTTGCCATTATTTTATATTCCTTCCTCACTTTCTTCTTCTTCTCATAAAATTCCTCACCCATTTACCTCTACCCCTTCCTTTACATACTTCTTTTTTGCTGGGGCCCTCGAATACTTTTTTTTTATTTTTCCTATCATTATTTTCATCCTTTTGTATACATTCCCGTCTCCAATGTGGATATTCTTGACCTTTTCTTTAAATTTGTATGTTCTTCTCTTGACCAATCTCTACTTCCTGTTTCATTTACCTTAACATCCTTGCCATCCTCATTGTTTTCACTCTCTCCGCCCTTTAATGTTACAATTTATGGGAAAATTATCCGAATCTTTATGATCCCTACATCTAGTTTTGGGACCTTTTTTCTTACTTCGTCCTCTATCACATATTCGATTACCGTCCCCTTTTTTCCTCCTGAGCGTCTATGTTGCAGTTGCGTTAACGTCTAACTATGTACGCGTCGCATTTTAGGATGACGGAACGCTCCAATCAGAGTGTGTGCTCTCAATTTTGACAAAAATTTGTTATGATTCGGAAAGTGTATGGTGATGAGCTTATGATTAAAACTCAAATTAAGGAGTGATTCAAGTAATTTTAAAGTTGTCCTTTAGTGAAGAGTGGCCCTCGCTCTGATAGTCCCACAAGAGCCAAAACCACGACAACGCACCTGCCCATTCATCGCAGCTTATTCAGAAATTTCTGGTGAAACACGGCCTTACACAACTTCGGCAGCACCCGTACGTACCTGACCTGGCTTCCTGTGCTTTCTGGTTGTTTTTCAAATTAAAGTATCCCCTGAAAGAAAAACATTTTAAGATATAGATGAAATAAAACAGAATTCGATTAAGCAGCTGTTACCTATTCAGAAAGCTGATTTGAAGGAGAGATGGTTATAAATGATTAGTAGATTGAAGGAGAGGAGTTCTCTTCCGAAACTGATTATTCTGACATTGATATTTCTTTTAACAGAGATTATGAATAAAAAAGTGAAAGAGGGAAAAAACGAAATGACGAGATCACGAAGGTCGGTGGAGTGGCGAGGGTCGAAATCGGATTCAGACGGATCCTTCAACGTCTTCCTTTCTGACGTCTCGCTCGGAAAGGTAGAAATTCCAATTTCCGAATAGCGAGTGAACGCGGCCGGCATTAACCCCGCGGGGTAATCGCAGCTTTATCAATAGGGGATCGTAATGAGTTCGAAGATAATAGCGGCCTATCAGTCTTCGGGCCTGGAAACAATGATGGATGTAGTCGGTGTTTTCGTGCCTCCCCCCCCCCCCACAACAGCGATCCGCTTACCTTTTCCTTCGAAACAAGCCGAGGACTGTCCTGAAGGCGTATCTGATGAATTTTTATTTTTTATTTTTAGTAGTAGCGAATTGCATTTTGATAATCTGATACTCAAATCTTTGATTGATTCGAATTGATCAGCTTCCGAAGTTTCTTGATAATCTTGATGTTGGACGAACTAACAGCTCTTTTAAAAAAATTTTTTTATAATTGCAGACTTCACAGCTCAAAAGGCTCTCAAAACGGAAAATAGGGGGATACTTCACCAAAATAGGGCAATAAATTATTTAATGTACAATTAATGTAGGTTTCACAGCTGGTGATGCATTCGAGACGATTTCGAGAAAATTCGAGATTTTCTTGAAACATGTTCCGGTGCACTCAAAACTTCATGGAGATCGAGAATCTCAAATAAAAAGTTTCAAGATTCTCGACTCGAGATCTCGAAATTTTTTATTTGAGATTCTCGATCTCCATGAAGTTTTGAGTTCACCTGAACATGTTCCAAGAAAATTGTGAAATTTCTCGAAATCGTCTCGAATGCGTCACTATTCACAGCCCTAGGATTTTAAGACCATATATATTGTATTTTCAAGCAAAAATGACAAATTATCTACAGAATAGTTGAATTTTCAAAAAAAAAAAAAAAGAATAATTTGTAAACCAAATAGTCGAATTTTCGACTAGAAAAGATTAATTTTCAACAAAAAATGGAATAGATAAATTTCTGATTGAAAACCTAATTTTGAACTTTAAAAAAACAAAGATTTGACAAAATATATGTTAAATTCTCCACTATAAAGATGAATCTTCAACCAAAAATATTAATTTTTGAGAAAGCAGTTTAAATTGCTACCGAGTGCCTAAATTTTGAGCCAATAAAGCTGAATTTTCAACAATAAGTTAATGAATTGATACTTCGATAACAAAAGATGTTTATATTATTATTTGTTTTTATTGAAGAAGACTTTTTTAAACAAGAGTTAAATCTTTAAAAATATAGTAGAATTTTTAACCAAACGAGATAAATTCTGAACCAAAAATATAATATACTTTTCAATTTGGACGAAATTAAGTTTTAACGAAAAAATGACTTTTCTTCAAACAGATACATTTTTAATCCAAAAGGAAGAATTTTTCATCCAAAACGACGAGTGTTAAATATAAACAGTTCCTTTTTGACAACAAAAAAATTAACTTTTTAAAAAGATATGTGAATTTAAAACAAAAATAGTTTTCAACCAAACAGTTGCATTTTTAAATAAATAGATACATTTTTAACCAAATAGTTGCATTTTCCAACTACAAAGATTAATATTTAACCAAAAAGACGAATTTTCAACATAAGAGTTCAATTTTCAATCAAGAAAGATTTTTCAGTCAAGAAAGAAAAGAAAATTTTCTGGAATTTTTAATCAAAATAGATGAATTGTCTACAAAACAGTTGAATTTTTAACTGAAAAAGATCAACTTTCTACAAAAGATGGAATAGTTAAATTTCTAGTTGAAAAATGAATTTTCAACTCAAAGAAAACGAAGTTTTAACAAAATATATATTACATTTTACACTATAGAGATGAACCTTCAACATAAAAATTAATTTTTTAGAAAGTAGTTCCATTTTTTTCAGTTGCTTAAATTTCCAACTAATAATTTTTAAAGAAAAATTTAATAGTTGATACTTCCAACAACAAAATTTTAATTTTTTCAATTGTTAGTTTCATTTTCAACAAAAAAGTTCAATTTTCGACCGAAGAAGTCTTTTTCACAACATAGTTGAATTTTTAATAAAATAGTAGAATTTTAAACCAAAAGAGATGTATTCTGAACCAAAAATATAATAGTATTTTCAATTGAAAAGAATTAACTTTCCACAAAAAAATGACTTTCCTTCCAAAAGATAATATTTAATCCAAGAAGACAAATTTTCTCTCCAACAAGCTGAAAGTTCAATAAAATAGTTTTATTTTTTGGTCAAAAAAGATTAGTTTTTTACAAAATAGTAAAATTTTCAATAAATGGGTAAAATTTTAAAACAAAAGATATGAATTCTGGACAAAAAATATAATTGTAGACTTTTCAATTACACAGAATTAAGTTTATACTAAAAAAGACGACTGTTAGAAAAAAAAGTTTAATTGTGGAAGACACAGATTACTTTTCAACCTGTTGAATTTTTGAGCTGAAAAGTTGAATTTTCAACTGAGGAAGATCAGTTTTGAACCAAAAACAAAATATTTTAGTTTTCAGTTGAAAAAATTATTTTTTAACGAAAAAAATAATAATTTTCTACAAAATATATAGTGACATTTTCGATCAAAGAGATGAATTTTCAGCCAAAAAATGAAGTTTCGACAAAGAAGTGCAACTTGCAACCAAGTAGTTCAAATTTTCATTAGGTACTTCAATTTTCTTCTAGTGAAGATAAATTCTCAAAAGAAAATGTAATAGTTAATATTTCAAACAAAAAAGATTTAAATTTGAAGCTGAATCCTCAACCAAAACTGGTTAATTTTCAACCAAATTTAAGTAAAAAACCAAAAAAATGGGAAGAGGAGGAAGTTTCTTGATAACTGGGAAAAAAAGATAAATTCTTTTTTTAAAGGGGGGGGGGCGAAGTCTCAAATTTTAAATTTATAGATTTAATCATATATTTTTTATTAATATAATGACTCTGCAAATATAAATCTATTTCTAATTTGATTTCAGCAATTGAAAATTAAAACTTTCCTTTACAACTAATAGTCCAGTCATCATTTTTCTCTGGTAAGTGAGAAGTGTATAAGTGATGTTCAAACTTCCCCCTCCTATACTTTTACTCCTCTGCCCGCCTCACTTTTCCACCCCACACTTCAATCTTCGCTTTCCCTCCCTTCTCCAACTTCTTCCTCCTCTAATTCTTTCTCTCCTCACTTACATAGCATTACAGTCCTAACCCATCCCTCACTCTCCTTACTTCTTCAACACTTTTTTTCTCTTACATACGACTTCACCTATAATTTCCCCAGCATCCTCGCTCCACATTTCCACAAAACTTCTCTCCACTTTTCACAGTTTTCCTAACCTCACTTTCCCTACTCTCCTTTAAAAGTAATAGTCCATTTATCATTTTTATCTGTAAAGTGTAAATTTTATACGAGTTGTTGAAACCTCTCCATCCGATACTTTCACTAATATACTCCCCCCCCCTCTAACCTTTTCCACACTCCAACCTTTGCTTCCCCTCCCTTACCCAACTTCTTCCTTCAATAATTCCTCCTCTCCTCGCTTCCCTTGCACTGCACTACTAGCCCTCCCATCACTTTCTCTACTTTATCACCCCTTATTTCCCCTCACTACTTCATCTATAAAGTCCCCTACATCCCCATCCAAAATTTTCCCATCACTTTCCTCCACTGTCCACATTTTCCCTCATCTCATTTCCTTTACTTTCCTTACTTCTCCTACTTTTCCTACTTTCCCTATTATAGCTCCTCTCATTTCTCATCCCTTTTCTTACATCCTGTCACCACATTTTCGATCACTTTCTCTGCATCTCCTCCGCTAATTTCTTCTCACTTCACCAAACCTGATTTCCTTCACTTCTTGTCCTCTTTATTTCCCCTCACTTCCCTTCCCTTCATTCCCCACACTCCCCCCACTTCCACTTCCATAATTTCCCTTTCTTTTCCTCCTTAGAAAAAATTATGATAGACAGTCTGAAACTACAGGGGTTTCTGCATGGAACTGCGAAACCCGAAAAAATGATTTTCGTTTTTTTCCTAAAATTTCAAAAGGTTTCGATTTCCGCCCATTCCTACAAACATAGAGTCTCTTTTAAGATGCTAAAATTAAGGGGTTAAGAAAAAAAATTCATGGGAATCTTATTATATTAGATGAAACATAATACGATTCGAAATGTAAAGATCCTTTCTTTTCAGGATAAGGAGGAAAGTATTCTAATTCATTGACGAAGTCCTTAATGTCAACAGCAGCTGGAATATAGGAAGAGCAAAGCGAGAAGGGCTTGAGACTGAAGGGATGAGGAGCGAACGATTTTCAAGGGTCGGGACGATTTATTTTATTGAATGTTAAATTTCATGTTGGCAGTGCCGTTGAGCTTTGCGAAAGTGGCGAGAATTTATCCTTTGGCATTTAATTAATTCACGGGAGTACGATAAATTTTCTGTAATGTATTTGATTAAAGGATAATGCCTCAGATATTCCCTCTCCTCTGTCCCTCAACCCCTTTGGCACGACCTCATGCAGTCTTCTCTACGCCTCATTCTCTCACTCTGGAGACCAACTGCACTTTCTGGTCTTCCTTTCGCATGAGAAAATTCAACCATATTTTCAAATGATCTCTGGTTCATTCAATGAAATTAACCAATGAAGATGTTCCTACTACTTATCCAATATATTGAATAAGTATATTTAAGTAAAGTTGATGGTGCCGTACCCAGAGGCAGACCAAGGAAATAATGGTCGAAGTGTGTGAATGAGACTCTAAAGAGACAAGACGTTAAGACAGTAGGAAACACAAGAGAGTCTGTGAAAAGATGTATGTACGTGATGTATGGACGTGAAGAGGTGTATGGACGTGATGTATGGACGTGAAAAGATGTATGGAAACTAAAATTGTATGCCAAGACAGGAAAGTGCGAAGAAAAACAGTTTATAAAAAATGTGTGATGAAGAGTCTCAGTGGAGTGAGAGACGCCTGAAACGAACGATCTTGGATACTAATGGGCCCTCGTGAAGAGCTTTACTTTGTGGAGGTGATTAGAGTAAAGAGTCTGGATCTTACTATGGGATTATCAGTCAGTTTGCGTATTTTTGTGTGATCAATGACTTACTATAAATACTTTATGAAGCTCATTGCCTGAGGTGATTGCTAGAGGGATTGCTTTTTCAAACGCGAACTGAATTAATAGAACCCAAATAGGAATATCCACTATTTTCCGTTGTACAGATTACTATCATATTTTTTGTTCAGAATTCATCTTGTTTGGTTGAAAATTCTAATTCAAAACTCAAATATTTTCATTAATATTCAAACTGTTTTCTTATAAAGTCATGTTTTTGCTGAAAAAGTCACTTCTTTGGTTGAAAGTTAAACTGATTGGTGAAAAATTTATGAAAATTCTACTATTTAGCTGAACATTCATTTCATTTTTGGTTGAAAATTCATTTTTAAAGTAAAAATCTAACTATTTGGTTTTAAATATATCATTTTTGTTGAGAATTCAACTATTTGTTTGAAAATTAATTAAATTTGTTGATAATTCGTCTTTTTGGTGAAAAATTAATCTTCTTGGTTAAAAAATCACCTTTTTGGTTAAAAAATCCACTATCTGGTAGAATGTTGAACTCTTTTGTTGAAAATTATTTTTTTCTTAGGTGAAAATTAATTATTGTGGTTAAAAAAAATTATTTCATTTTGGGTTTAAAATGTACTCTTTTTTTGAAGGAAAAAATCGAATTATTTAGTTAAAAATTCATCATTCTTGTTGAAAATTGAACTATTTAGTGAAAAATTCATTCACGTTGTTAATAATTTCTCTTTTTTTGTAGAAAAAAAACAATCTTTTTCGTTAAAAGTTCATCTTTATGGTTGCATTTTTTTTTTGAAATTCATGATTTTGATTGAAAATTAATCCCTTTGGTTAAAAATCTAAGTATTTTGTTAAACTTTTTTTTTGAGAATACATTTTTTTTCAACTGAAAATGTAAACATTCCATTTTTGGTTGATAATTGATATTTTTAATTGAAAATGGATCTTTTCTAGTTGAAAATTCAACTACAATATTTTTATCAATATTTATGTCGTTTGTGCAAAATTACTCTTTTTAAATTAAATTTGACTGTTTTTCAATTAAAATTAAAATATTTTTCTTGAAATATCATATAATACATGTTTCGTTGAAAATTCATCTTTTTTTATTGAAGATTCAACTACTTGGTTTAAAGTTAAACTACTTTGAAAAAAATTATTTTTTTTCTCTACTTCGAGATTGAACTATTTGGCTGAAAATTATCTTTTTTGTTGAAGGTCGTCTATTTGGGTAGAAAATGAATCTTATTTTTTGAAAATTCATCATTTTGGTTCAGGGTTTTACTATTAGGTTAAAAAAGCTAGTTGAAAATTAGTTTTACTTTTGTTGAAAATTATGTTCTTAAACTGAAAATTAATCGGTTCCATTTTTTGTTCAAAAATTATCTTTTTTAGTTGAAAATTCAACTGTTTGGTTGAAAAATGTTTTTTATTTGTTAAAATATAATTTTTCACACTGAAAATGTAACTATTCTATTTTTGATAGATAACTTATCTTTGTTAGTTGAAAATTTAACTGTTTTTGTTAAAAATTCGTCCCTTCAGATTGAAAATTCTTTTTTCATTGTAGAAAAGACATCTGTTATAGTCAAATTTTTTTTTTTTAATATTTAGCTTTGCGGGTTAAAAACTCGACTGTCTTCTAAAAAAATATTTTTTTTTTGCTGGAAAATTTAACTATCTGGTTGAAAATGTAATTGTTTTTGGTTGAATTTTAATCTTTTTTGTTTGAAAATTCGACCATTTCGTTGAAAATGCATTTCTGTTTTTGGCTTAAAAATATAACTACTTCATAAAAGTTGTAACTGTTTTGTGTAAAATTCGTCTATTTTTCTTGAAATCCTATTTTGTTATTAAAACAACTGTAATCTACAATAATTTAATTTAAAAGAAGTAATTCCCCTATTAATCTCCTATTTTCGTGAAAAATCACCCTTCTTTCTCTGCTTTGAAATTATTTTGAGCTGTCAAGTCTGATATTTTAGGATTCTTAATTATTCTTGATTCATTACTGAAATTCATTACACTGAGAGTTGAAATTTGGTGACTTAGTTTATGGATAGCTAATAATTTTTTGTATAGAAATAGATACATTTGAGTCCGTTGGGGGAAATGATGGAGGGTGAGTAGGTGAATTGAGGGGAAATTATGGAGAGAAGTAGAAAAAATGAGGTGAAGTAGAGAATGTGAGGGGAAATAAAGGGAGGGGTATTAGGGGAAGTGAGTTGTAATAAGGGGTAATTAAAAGTGGGAAAGTAGGGGATAGTAGGAAGGAACAGTAGAAGAAGCGAGTGTAAATGAGGGAAAGTAGAGAAATGATTAGAAAGCAGAGCGAGTAGGGGAGAAGAAGTAAGGGCTGTAGAAGGGACGTTAAAAGAGGGGAGTGTCCGCTGGGGACGCGAGAAGAGGGAAAACTAAAGGAGGATGGAGTAGGGGAAAGGTTAGCGAAGGGTGAAGTAAGAGAAGGAGGAAGTTGGGAAGGGTTGGTGAATAATAGAGTCAGGGGGGTAAGTAGGGCAAGTGCGGGGAATGAGGGGTGAAAAAGGAGGAAAAATTAATAATGAGAAGTAGGAGAAGTGGGATTAGTGATGCTAGTCGATCGAGACAAGACGATCATCTCCACTGAGTGATCGTTCGTCTCGACATGATGAGTATGGTGTTCAAGGTTTTAATTTAATCTGACGAGATTTTGGAAAAAATTTTAAATGTTCGACATGCATCACTACGAGGGATAGGAAGTGCGGAAAGGAAAGTGTTAGCTGGGGAAACGAGGAAAGGAGGGTGTTAGCTGTGAAAGCGAGGAAAGGGCGAATTTGAGGAGGAAGAAGTTTGTGCAGGGGTGACAAAGGGTGAAGTAAGAAGAAGAGAAGTGAAAGGAGGGGAAGTAGAGAAATGTAGGGGTGTATAGCAGAAGGGAAAGAAAAGTGGGAAGTTGATGAGGAAGAAGTTGTGGCAGGGGTGACAAGGGGTTAAGAGAGGGGAAAGGGAAGTGTTAGTTGGTGAAGCGAGGAAAGAGGGGTGTTAGCTGGGAAGCGAGGAAAGGGGGAAGTTAAGGAGGAAGAATTTGTGGCAGAAGTGACAAAGGGGGAAGTAAGCAGAGGAGAAGTGAGAGGAGGGGAAGTAGGGAAATGTGGAGGTTTATGGCAGAAGGGAAAGGAAAGGGGGAAGTTGATAGGCTACGAAACAGTTTTTTGTAGGTGCCGCGCCTACTTTCACTAATTTTTTACGAGTTGAGTTTCCTTTTTTTTAAATAATGCGTAAGTTTGCTCAATTCAATTCAATCTTATATTACACTAATTACTTGGCTGGCCTTGATGAAGGACAATATGAGCGAGGGGAATGAGATATATAATGCATGCGATTCCGCAGAATGCAAGAAGATCGGGCGTGAGGGAATGCATTCGTACTTGCAGAATGCAGAAGTTTCAGAGAAAGTGACCGTGTGTCTGTGGTCAGGTATGTATCATCTACAAGTCTACGATCTTGCATAAACCATCGAGCTTGCACTCCTAAAATTCATCAACTATTCAATTTTAATTTCCTTCTGGGCGAGCTTACCCTTCCCATCAGCCAGTTCATCTCCTGTTTCAGCATCTCTCTATCTCGTCCATTTTAGATGGAGTCTAGAAAAGCAGACATTGATCTAAACCAAGGGTCCCGGGGCATAAGGGCGTGGGTATGAAAACTCGAATCCTACAGAAGATACTGACAAAAAATATTCTATCATTTAAAGAAAAATTTTTTGAATCAAAGAAAAATATTCATCAGCTAGTTCATCTCCTACTTCAGCATCTCTCTATCTCGTCCATTTTAGATGAAGTCTAGATATGCTGACACTGATCTAAATTAAGGATCCTGGTGCATAAGGGCGTGGGTATGAAAACTCGAATTTTACAGGAGACACTAAGAAAAGAGATTCTTTTATTCAAAGAAAATTTTTTTGAATAAAAACAAAATATTTATCAGCCAGTTCATCTCCTACTTCAGCATCTCTCTATCTCGTCCATTTTAGATGGAGTCTAGAAATGCAGACATTGATTTAAACCTTGATATTAAACATAAGGGCGTGGGTATGAAACCTCGAATTTTACAGAAGACACTGACAAAAAAGATTCTTTCATTTTAAAAAAGCTTTTTTGAATCAAAGAAAAATATTCATCAGCTAGTTCATCTCCTACTTCAGCATCTCTCTATCTCGTCCATTTTAGATGGAGTCTAGAAAAGCAGGCATTGATCTAAACCAAGGGACCCGGGGCATAAGGGCGTGGGTATAGAAACTCGAATTTTACAGGAAACACTGAGAAAAAAGATTCTTCCATTCAAAGAAAATTTTTTTGAATAAAAAAAAATATTTATCAGCCAGTTCATCTCCTACTTCAGCATCTCTCTATCTCGTCCATTTTAGATGGAGTCTAGAAAAGCAGACATTGATCTAAACCAAGAGTCCTGGGGCATAAGGGCGTGGGTATGAAAACTCAAATTTTACAGAAGACACTGACAAAAAAGATTCTTTCATTTAAAGAAAACTTTTTTGAATCAAAGAAAAATATTCATCAGCTAGTTCATCTCCTATTTCAGCATCTCTCTATCTCGTCCATTTTAGATGGAGTCTAGAAAAGCAGGCATTGATCTAAACCAAGGGTCCCGGAGCATAAGGGCGTGGGTATGAAAACTCGAATTTTACAGAAGAAACTGACAAAACAAGGAAAACTTTTTTGAATCAAAGAAAAATATTCATCAGCTAGTTCATCTCCTACTTCAGCATCTCTCTATCTCATCCATTTTAAATGGAGTCTCGAAATGCAGACTTTGATCTAAATCAAGGATCCTGGGGCATAACGGTTTGAGTATCAAAACTCTAATTTTTGCAGAGGATACTAAAAAAAAGATTCTTTCATCCAAAGGAAAATTTTTTGAATAAAAGAAAAATATTCATTGGCTCCCAGTTAAAAAAAGTTTCTTTGATGCAAAGGAATTTATTTCGAGCCAAAGAAATTTAATTGATTCAAACAAATGGTTTTTTGTTCCAGTGAAAATTTTTCTTTCATTTAGAATGATTTTCTTCTGTTTGAAGATATTTTTCGGTTATTTAAAAAAATATATATTCAAGAATTTTTGTCGTATATTCATTCAGGGTTCATACAAAAAATGCTCAAGACCATTTGATGCGAGGGGGGCAGTTTAACTTTCAACCAAATAGCTGAATTTTTAACCAAAACAGATGAATTTTCAACAAAGACTTGAGTAGTTTATATTTGAACTATGAAAAAATGCTTTTTTTTGATTCCAAAACATTTTCAATAAACCAAAAAATACGAATTTTTAACAAAATAGTTGAATCACTAAGCAAAAAGAGAAATTTTCTAACAAAAATATAATGCTCAATAATAAAAAGTTATAATTTCTAGCGCTTTTACAATTTTTTAAGCCAGAAAGACGAACTTCCTATAGAAAATTGAATTTTCTCTAAAAAAATATGACTTTTTTGCAAAAAAGTTAATTTTCATCCAGGTAATTAAATTTTTTGTTAAAAAAATTAATTTTCAACCAAAATTTAAATAGTTTACATTTTAGCATTGAAAAAAGGTTCATGTTTAATCAGAAACAGTTTAATTGAACCAAAGAACACGAATTTTCAACAAAATAGTTGTATCCTCAACCAAAAAGATATATTTTCTACCAAAATTTTTTTTTTCATAGAGAAAAAGAATGTTCTATAAGCTTTTTTTATTGTATAGCCAAAAAGACGATGTTTCTACAAAACAGTTGAATTTCCTATCCAAAAATATGAATTTTTAGCAAAAAAGTTAATTTTCAACCAAATAATTAAATTTTAGTTGAAGGAATTTATTTTCAAACAAAAAAATGAATTTTCAACAGAGAAGTTTAATTTTCAATCACAAAGATGAATTTTCAACTAAAATTATGTATCTAAAACCATAGTAAATAATTTTTAAGAAATTAGTTCAACTATAAACCAAAGAGTTGAATTTTCAATCTAAAAAGATAAATTTGCAACAAAAAATGTGATAGTTGATATCTTAATCAAAAAATATTTTAATTCACAAGAAAAAAATCTAATTAAACCGAAAAATATGAATTTTCAACCAAAATTTGTTTTTAACCAAATGGTGAAATTTAAAAAAGAAAGGAATATAATTTAACCAAAAATAGTAGCATTTGCAACTGATGACTTGAATTTTAGAAAGAAAAGGATGGATTTTAAAGACGTTTTTATCAAATTATTTGGAATTTTATAAAAATATTCAAAGTTTAAACAAATTAGTTAAAATTTTTACTAAAGAGCTGAATTCTTAGCCTACAAAGTTGAATTTTGAAACGAAAAGATTAACTTTCTATCAAAAGACGAATTTTCAACGAAATAAATGAATTTTGAACTACAATAGATAAGTTTCTAACCAAAAATAGATCCGTTGAATTTTTAGTTTAAAAAATTAATTTTCAGAAGAAAAAATAATTTGCAATCAACGAGGTGAATTTTTATTTAAAATGGCCAATTTTTTATTGAATGACGGTTAAACTGAAAATGATAAATCTCCAACATAAAAATTATTTTTCAACAAAATAATTGTACTAAAAAAGACGAATTCTCAACAAAATACATGAATTTTTAACCAAATTGTAGAATCGTCAACCAAAAAAATAAATTTTCTACAAAAAAATTAATTCTCAATAAAAAAAAAACTAATTTCGTACAATAGAAGTTAAATTTTCTACCAAATGTTTGAATTTTTAAACAAAAAAGAGAAAGTTTAAACAAAACAGTTGAATTTTCTACGCGAAAATATGAATTTTCAACCCAAATAGCTGGATTTTCAACTGAAATAAATAAATTTGCAACTAAAGAAATTGAGTTTAACTAAAATTATTAATCTTCATATGAAAGAATGAATTTTTGACAAAGTAGTCTTAAAAACGATTTTTATAACTTACAGAAAAGATTCATAAAGATTAGAATATATGGATTAAATTTTAAACTGTTTGTGGGTGAAAAACAGTGGCATGCCATTTGGCTCTGATAATTTTAACGAGAAAAGGTGATTTAGAGGTTGGATTTTATCTTATCTTTTTATTATCTCATATACCAAAAACACACAATTATTAGGTTTCGAGAATTGAATGTAAGAACACTCAAAATGTATTATTAAAACACTGCCTTTTCCCTATTTTATCAGTATCCCTTTAATTAACAACCCACCTCAAAAGGGGAACTAAAAGTCGATAAAGTTCTTTTTTTATGAATAATCGTCTCCAAATGTCTCTTCATATCTACCCTATTAATATGACCATATACAATTGTGGCATACGGTCCCTATATACATAAAGTTTATTTGAGATTAGAAATGAGACACGCAACGAGGGAAGGTAGGAATGGAAAGTGGTGGTAGGAAGAGAGCAAAGAGGTGCATAATATGCTTCGGTGAGGACGTCGATTTTTCTTATAGGTCAACCCCCTCGAAGTGCCCTTATCGCCTGGACTTTGAGTTCTCGTGTTACTTTTAATTGCAAGCTCGAACACTGAACCGCCCTCAGGCTTCCTCAAGGCGGATGCAAAAGGAATCAATATGCCCTCGTTATAGCGATACACTACTGCCCACCGGAAGATTGACATTCTAGAACCCTGACCACTCTGATTTCATCAATTTCCAACCCTCTGAAGCTCTATTCTTGTGGTGCTCCTCTATTAACAAATCCTTATCAATACATTTGTTGAATACAAAATTAAGAAAAACGCTTTTCGAAAGTGAACTATGAAGTCGGAAACAAGCCATTGTTTATGGGATATCATGAGTAACCACCTTTATTCGGCGGAATCATTGTATATTATGCCATTAGCATATCAGATGGGCGGGCTCGAACCCCGAGTGAGCTTTAAATTCAAAACTGCTGCCTAGTATTATGCTGAAAGGTGAGAAAACACCCCGTCGATATTAAAAGTTGCGTGGCTCAGAGATATTATGGATATCTCCATGATTGCCATTGCAAAACCTCCCTGCTTTCCCATACACTTAACATCCAAGTCTGCGGCTGTAACTCAACCAGTTTGCGTCGCTTGGTTACATTTGCACATTTTATGCTCTCCAAGGTGCGCAGTTATTGCTCGGATTTGTCGCAACCCAAGTCGTAGTCGCACATAATAGAGGAAGTTTTTATGCATGATGTAAAGAAGGAGATTGATCATTGCAAAAACATTGTAGAATCTAATCCCTTTGGGGAATGAAATGAAATGTTCCAGAACAGGTAGAGTTTAATTTGAGGTTGATTTTAATGGTGAAGAGGCAGTCAATTAGTTTTCTCCATTAGGTTAGGAAACGATTGCTGTCATATCAGAGGAAGTATTCATGCATGATGCAAAAACGGAAATTGATCATTACAAAAATACTGTAGAATCTGAGGCTTTCTGTATAGAAGTAATAGATCAAATGTTCAAAAATATCTTCTAGGGATGGAAGAAAGTAATGCAGAAAAGGTAGGCTTTAATTTAAGGTTGTTTTGAATAGAGAAGAGGCAGTCAATCACTTTCATTCGTTTGGTTAGGAAACGGTTGTTGCAAGGTTTTGCTTGAGGAGGTTGAGGGTAGGTAGTACGTCTTTGACCACCTTAGGCTACTTTCCTCCACCTTCGACCACCGTCTGGGGCAGTGATGGATTGACTTGGGTTATCACCACCTCCGGAACACCTTCTACTTCTGAAGACCATAGTACCAAGAGGGGAGAGTCATAGCATTATCGGATGCAAAGTTAAGAGGGCACTTACCTGTGGACAGCTGCTAAATAGAGGGAAGTCTCTTCTTCCTTTATACTGAATATGTAAACAATGCAATTAATCTATTCACAAACCAGAAAATTCTTCTTACCATTTTACCATCATCAATTTAGATAGGTACCATCTTCTCGTATTGTCAGCCCAATTTCAGATTACTAAACACTTCCTCTAAACTTTCATAAATCGAATTAGGTTTTTTTTTGTTTTTCTAGTGGATTGAGGAGGATTAGTGTAGCAACAGGAGCAAATCTGCTAGTTCTACAAGCTCAGGTTCTGGGTTTTGGAATTTTAGAACAAGACTATTTGTTAGTCCGTTCGATAATACGGGTAGCATCAGTGGAGGTCGAAATCGAGTTCTCCAGTCTTTCACTTTCTCCCTCACTCTTCTCTTCATCTCTCGCTTCCACGAGCCAGGTAGGTGCAATGTTTCGTGTCGGAGGTATAACAAACATAAATCCATAACTAATACCGGAACAGATTAAAATTTAATTCCCCAACTTACATCGCGATTCGTCCGGATATTATATCGTATCTGCAACGGACCCACGAGCAAATGCCCTTGCTTGTAATATACTCCGCTATACCTGATTAATTGAAAGTTAATTGAATTCCCCGGGGATATTTATCACTATTAATTGAAAACCCATAATGCTGAAATTTCACCTGATATCCAAAGCAAATGAAATACCTTATGAAAACTTTGCTTATTTGAGGTAGCTTAATGTTAATGTGTTTTAACATAATGAACTCGCCAATAAAATTATTTAGTGAGAAGCACATAAAAACACTCGTGTTAAATTTGTTGCAGCTCTTTGTCAGTGTAATTGCTAACAAACTTTAATAATTTTAGGTTATACTTACGTTTGTCTACGGAATCGAATATTTTGAAATAAAAATAAATAAGTCTTGAGCAAAGCTCAATACTCATTTCAACGTGAATGGATATTTTAAAATAAAAATTATCAAATGTTAAAGAAAAGCCAACCACCTTCAAGGTTATGTTCACGTTTTTTCAACGGAAAAAGATATTTCAAAAGAAACATTCACCAAGTATTTCGAGAAAAGGTTTAACAAATTTCAACAATTGAAGGTTATGTTCAGGTTTTCTTGAGTGTGGATTAATATCCTAATATGAAAAGTTATTAGGTATTGTGGAAAGGATGAGAAAAAGGAAAAATTTCGGGTTATGCTTGGATTTAAAAGAAAAAATAGAAATCGATGTTCCAAAGGAAAATCATCAATTATTGCGGAGAGCTAACAAAATGTAAGAGTTTCAGGTTATAATAACATTTTTACAAAGGAACAAGATATTGCGAAATAAAAATCTTGTTAGCCTTCATCAAGAATTGCTGAGTATTTGTTTTTAACGCCAATCTTCTTCAAAAAATTGTAAATATGGCTGTATACTGTTGAAGCTTTTCAGATAGTTTCAAAAAATTATCATTTTTTTCAAATAACAATTTTCGTTAGAATATCGTAAACAAAACCTAAAATTGTTCAAGTTTAGTGGAGTTCGTCAATATATTTAGAGAATTTTTTTCTAAAGCATTCAATTTCATTATAAAAAATACTCAAACGTAATCTCAGATAGTTTTTGCTCGTTCCTCAATATTTAATTATTTGTTTTAATATCCATTTCCGTTGAAAAAGTGAACACGTAACCTAAAATTTCCAGAACTTGCTATGCTATTTTTGTTAAAAATAGCGATTTTTAATGAGAAAATGTAAACATAACCTGAAACTGTTGATGCTTGTTTTAGCTCTCCACAATACTTGATGATTTTTTTCTTAAAACATAAATTTTTGTTGACAAAATCCAAATGCAATCTCAATTTGTTGAAAATTGCTAGATTTCTTGAAGAAGTGATGATTTTTTCTTGAAAATAACAATTTTCGTTGAAAAAACGTAAACATAACCTCAAAGTTTTAGAGGTTGTTAGCTTTTTCACGAATACTTGATATTTCTTTTCTTTTAAAATATCCCTCTTCATTAAAAAAACTCGAAAACAAAACTGAAATTCTAAAAAATTGTTAGTTATCCCCGAGAATGAATAATTTTTTCAATTATACAAATTTTCGTTAGAAAAACGTAAAAATAACCTTAAATTTTTCAGGCTTGCCAGAGCTTTAAAAATTGCTTTAAGATATTTTTCTTTTAAGACATCCGTTTTTCTTAAATAAACACAAACATAACCTTGAATTCTTAAAAGTCAATACTTGATGATTTTTCTTTAAAAATGGACGGATGCTATTATTTACGCGCCGCATTATTGTCAAATTATTGTCCCAATAACGAAGAACAAAATCGTCTTGATGGATGAATGACAATTCAGCAAAATAATCGAGGATAATCGAAATAGGAAAAAATTAATCAAAGTAGACGCCTCCCCCTATCATACTTTTTCTCAACTACTCCCTCTACTTTTCTTTCTTCTTCTCTACTTTCCTTCACCTAACTTCACCCTTCGCTAGACCTCCCTTCCCAAACTTGTTTCTCCAATACTTCCCACTCTCCTCACTTCCCCAGTTAAGACACACCTTCCCCTACTTTTTCTCCCCACCCCTCACTTCCTCACTACTTCTCATTTGATTTACCCCAATACCCTTCCCCTCATTTCTCTTCACTACCCTCTATCACTTCTGATCATTTCTTCTACATATCGTCACATTCCCTCACTTCCTCTACCTCTCCTCCCCTAATTTCTCCTACTTACCCTCCGCTCACTTCCACTCACTTTCCTTATCTAATTTCCTCACACCAGCTCCCTCTTACTTCTCCTCCAATCATTCCTCATCACTGCCCCGGGAAAAAGTACTTTACAGGATTGGCGTTTTTCAGTGAGAGGAATAATTCCTTCGCCTGTTTTTACTGGAATGGAAGCTTCTAATGTGTCCCCCCTAGAAGTAAACATTTATCTTGTATCTATTAACTATTTCTTTACACACCCCCCATACATTTACTTGGTGGTGGGAGGGGGACCTACAGTTTAAGGTGGGTTCCAAACCACCAAGAGCAACAGCTTTAAGTACTTAGGGGGAATCGAACGAGGCGGGAATCGAACCCGCAAGTTGACAGAGTGGGTCCAAAGCCTACGCCTCAACCCTCACGACCATCGTCCCACTTCTTTGCCTCTTTTTTCGTTTAGATTGTATCGAGAGACATATAATTCGAGTTTGATCTCGAGGGAGAGTAAAAAACGGAAATTTGAAAGAAGAGAAGGAATTATCGGTGGATACTGTGCGGCGAAACTTTAAAACAATCTCGAGTCGTAAAATTCCTTCATTAAACATCAAAGGTGGCCCATAAAATCGGTGATTTCGAGAAGGCGCTATAAGCCTGACGTGCCTGGTAGATACGGGCGTGTGGTGCCTGGCGATCGCATCCCATAGCGTCCGGTGTCGAACCCCCGTGGCGCCTCGCCACCATCTCGCACACAGCTCTCTCTCTCTCGCATCGGATCCTGCCGTCAGATCGGCGGTTGATTAAAATCCGCGAGCCTCCGATATACGAACCACCGAACTTTATTCTCTTCCACCCTTCCTCCCGCTCTTTTCCCTCTTCTATATTCTCTCCTCTCCTTCTCTTCTGCCACAGCGTCCCATCATAAATACCATCACCGTCCTACAAATCAAGGATTTTACGGACAAAGAAATATCGAGAGGAATCAAAGATTTTTGACTTTGATCGAGAACGAATTCCTGACCCAATGAGGCGGAAAATGAGGAATAAGCGAACAAAAGGTGATACATCCACTTGAGTTCATTTTTCAATATTTAAGAATATATTGCAGCTTGAAATCCATTTATAAACTAGCTGTGAATTCGATTTCGAGTGTTTCCACTTTGTTTGTATTTATAATTATATAGTGTTCATTTCACGAGCATTTTGCTTACCGTTAGAAAATGTATTCGCTTCCTCATAGAGGAATCATTAGTTATTTTTTTCAATAATAGACAAACCAAAGTCTTCATTTTAGCCAATTTAAATATAGAAATTTACAAAAAATACAAAATTACAAAAGAATACAACAAATTTTTTAAATACAAAGACAAATGAGACAAATCGAATTTTGTATTCGAAATGATAATTTTTCGAGCTGGAAAAGGGAAGGGAAAAGTTCTGTGGCACCCTATCCCTTTCCCAGCTTAATGATATCTCTACAAAAATTGTCAGAATTATTTTATTTGAAAATTCATGATCAAAAAGTATTTTCTATTCATGCGTCAACTTTGAATTATGTCAATGAAAAAAGTTTTTCTGTTTAGAGCAGATGACTCAAATATTATAAATGAGCATAACTTCCTTATTCTTCAATAAAGTGTATTAATATTATAGATCAATCGATTTGCCTTGAATCAATGAATCTTTTCCGTTCTTGGATCAATTTCAAATTATGCTAGTGAAAAAAAGTTTTACTATAAAAAACCGTGTTTTCAAATATCATGGATTATCATAGCTTCCTTACTCTTCAATGTATCAATGTTATAGGTCAATCGTTTTGTCTTAAATCAACACCACTTTTCTATTGTCGCATCAACTTTAAATTATGAGAATGAGAAAATTTTTACTATAAAAATCGATTTAAGAAATATATAAATTACCATAACTTCCCTACTCTTTGATAAAATGTATTAACATTGTAGGCCAATCGATTCGTCTCGAACCAAGGAATATTTTATATTCTTGCATCAACTTTGGCGTATGTTGAAGACAAAGTTTTACTATAAAAAACCGTATTTTTAAATATTATGCATTACCATAGCTTCCGTCCTCTTCAATAAAATGTATTAATATTATAGGTCAATCGATTCGTCTCGAATCAGCACAACTTTTCTATTGTTGCATCAACTTTAAATTATGCTAGTGAAAAAAGTTTTACTATAAAAAACCGATTTTTAAAATATTATTGAGTGCTAAAAAGTTTTTTAATAAATATTTTTAGAAATCCTTTGGTCAGTTTCAAGATATTAGTATTGAAAATAAGCCATCCCAATTTCATCAATTCATCTGCAATTGTTTTTAAGTTATCTTGTTCACAAAAAAGCGTGACATCCACACACACATCCGGAAAATTGCTTAGAACATCGTATTAGATATTTTTGAATTGAGGAATAATAATATTAAATAATAAAATAAAATAATAAAATTCCCAAACAGTTTATAATATTCCCAAATCGGAAAATTTCAAAATAATAAAATTTTGGAACAGTTTATAATATTTCCGAATTAGAACATTTCCTAACAATAAAATTCCCGAATAATAAAATTTCCTAATAACAAAATTCCCGAATAGTAAAGTTTCTTATTAATAAAATTCACAAATTAGAAAATCCAAGAATAACAAAATTCCCGAATTGGAAAATTCACGAATAATTAAATTTCCAAGTGATAAAATTCGCGAATTGGTTAATTCCCAAATAATAAAATTCCCTAATAATAATCAAATCCCCAAATTCGAAAATTTCAGCATAATACAATTTTCGAACAGTTTATAATATTTCCGAAATGGAAAATTTCCTAATAATAAAATTCCCGAATATGAAAATTCCAGAATAATAAAACTTCCGAACAGTTTATAATATTCCCGAATTGAAAAATTTCCGAATAATAGAATTCCCAAATAAAAAAATTCCCGAATAATAAAATTTCCTGTTAATAAAATTCCCGAATAATAAAATTCCCAAACAGTTTATAATATTCCCAAATCGTAAAATTTAAAAATAATAAAATTTTGGAACAGTTTATAATATTTCCGAATTAGAAAATTTCCTAATAATAAAATTCTAGAATAATAAAATTTCCTTATAATAAAATGCCCGAATAATGAAAGTTCCTATTAATAAAATTCCGGAATTGGAAAATTCAAGAATAATAAAATTCCTGAATTGTAAATTCCGGAATAATAAATTTCCCGAATAATTAAATTTTCAAGTAACAAAATTCCCGAATTGGATGATTCCCAAATAATAACATTACCTAATAATAATCAAATTCCCGAATTCAGAAATTTCAGCATAATACAATTTCCGAATAATGAAATTTCCGAATAAAAAAATTGCCGAATAATACAATTTCCTATTAATAAAATTCCCGAATAATAAAATTCCCAAACAGTTTATAATATTCCCAACTCGGAAATTTTCAAAATAATAAAATTTTGGAACAGTTTATAATTATTCCGAATTAGAAAATTCCCGAATAATAAAATTTCCTAATAATAATATTCCCGAATAATAAAGCTTCTGATTAATAAAATTCCCGAATAATAAAATTTCCTAGTAATAAAATTCCCGAATTCTAAAATTCAAAAATAATAAAATTCCTGAATTGTAAAATTCCAGAATAATAACTTTGCCGAATAATTAAATTTCCAAGTAATAAAATTCCCGAGTTGGATAATTCCCAAATAATAAAATTCTCTAATAATAATCAAATTCCCGAATTAAAAAATTTCAGCATAATAAAATTTTCGAACAGTTTATAATATTCCCGAATTGGAAAATTTCCTAACCATAAAATTTCCTAACCATAAAATTCCCGAATAATAACATTTCCTAATAATAAAATTCCCGAATAATAAAATTCCAGAATAATAAAACTTCCGAACAGTTTATAATATTCCCGAATTGAAGAATTTCCAAATAATAAAATTTCCTATTAATAAAATTCCCAAACAGTTTATAATAATCCCGAATTGGAAAATGTTCGAATAATGAAATTTCCGATAAAATAAAATTCGCGAGTTGGAAAATTCGCCATTAATAAAATTCCCAAAGAGTTTATTTTATTATCGAATTGGAAAATTTCCGAATAATAAAATCCTCGAATTGGAAAATTTCTAAATAATTAATTTGCCAAACAGTTTATAGTATTCAGACTTGGAAAATTTTCGAATTGGAAAATTTCCAAATAATAAAATTCTCAAACAGTTTATAATACCATCGAATTGGAAAATTCCCGAATAATAATATTCCTGAATTGGATAATTACCGAATTGGAAAATTCCCAAATAATTGAGTTCCCGAACTTAATTTCATTATTCGGGATTTTTATTATTTGGGAATTTTCCCATTCGTGAATTTCATTATTCAGGAATTTTATAACACGGAAATTTTATAATTCCGTTAATTTTATTATTTAGAAATTTTCAAATTCGGGAATTTTATCATTCAAAATATTCTTGTTCAAAAATTTTCCAGTTCGAGAATATTACAAACTGTTCGGGAATTTTATTATTCTGGAATTTTCCAATTCGGGTATTTCACATTGTCGGGAAATTTATTCTTCCGGATTTTTCAGTCGTCCCATTTTATTATTCGGGAATTTCACAATTAGGGATTTCCATATTTCGGCAATTTCATAATTTGGGAAATTCTCTCATTCGGGTATTTTCCAATTCGGGAATTCTACAGTATCGGGAATTTTATTTTCAAGGATTTTTCAGTCGTCCCGTTTAGAATATTTTCATATTTGGAATGAAGCTACGTCTTTCATTTGTTTCAACTATTATTAAATTACTTAAATATAAAAACTGAGTAAATGACAATGAGAGAACCCCTGGATAGCAATAAACAACATATTTAATGTAATATAAAAGAGAATGTTTTATATAAGATATGTAGGTTCAATTTAAGCGCGAGTCAAATTTATATTTATAGGCTGTTAAACGCGAGGTTGGACCCCCTGTGAGTGCTAAAGCCTTTTTCTTCTCCTTATTTTCAATAAACGTCAATACATGGAATATATTTTCTCCTGCCACTGAATATTAATTACAAAGATAATTTACTACTCAAGAAGGTAGTTCTAAAGTTTAATTCGTCAAGATACTCAATAATCAGGTTAATAATCTATCTGCCTAATATTTCAAATATTTAATGAGTTTTATACAATGCATAACTCATATTTTTATTTAAGAATCTACATTTAATAACTAATTTATACATTTTATTCGAAACCACCATGTTATGAGCCTGTAACGCCCCCAGAAAAGGTAAGTGTTAGATAGCCTCTTTACCGAACGGTTTCAGCTGCTGACAGATTACTAGTTGCAAACGCCGCCACACTGACAGATTAATAGTTCGAACCATTTTTAAATTTCGCGCCACTTCAATCGTATGTTTTTACGACCAAAGATATTATAAACATCACGACTCTCTTTTTGGATGGCCCACAGTCTCATAACAGGTTGATTTCAAATGAAATATCGTACATCACTCGTACGATTGAACAGGCACTCACGTGGAGCTCAATGTTCGCAAGGACGACCTGAAAATCCATGACCTGTCTAACCCTCCTTGTGATGTAATATAAGAAATTAAATTTAATAATAAATGT
>CAKNYM010052705.1:86831-102643 GCA_932195095.1 Andricus curvator | reverse complement strand
TTTTTGGATGGCCCCACAGTCTCATAACATGTTGATTTCAAATAAAATATCGTACATCACTCGTAGGATTGAACAGGCACTCTCGTGGAGCTCAATGTTCGCAAGGACGACCTGAAAATCCATGACCTGTGTAACCCTCCTTGTGATGTAATATAAGAAATTAAATTCAATAATAAATATAAAATAAAAATTTCAAATCATTCAATTAATTTATTAAATTAATTATTAAATAAATCAATAAAGAACAGAAACAAAACTTTTACTGAGTAGCTTTGAATATTACCAATTTTAAAGAAAAAGGATTCTTCCGTTTGAGTTTATAAAATACAATATTAAATATTTCATAACCTGAGTGAGCGCCTAATTCTTAAACAATTTAATATAGTGATCATTTCTACTTTTGAAATTCTTTTTTAATTTACAAAAATTTTTATTTAAATGTTCATATTAAACTGTTTTAAAGACGAATCATGAAAACTATAAAATTTTTAATTTAACCAAAAAAGGACTGAAAACTCAAACATTTTAATTTTAAATAGGTAAAACCTTAAAAGTTAGCCCCTTCCTTGAAAATCAAGTTGGTCCAAAAACATTTTGATAATCTATCTACAGTTGTAGACTGATTTCATAAATTACAATATTTTGTATTTTGGATCCTGCGCATTGATAAACTATAATTAACAATATGCACGTTGAATAGTGTGAATTTTTAACAAAAATAGGGAAATAATAGGGGAATAAATTTTCAACAACAAAGTTTATTTTCAGCCCAGAAAGATTTAATATAAAAATAGTTGAATTAAAGCAAAATAGACAAATTTTCAACCAAATAGTTGAATCCTCAACTTATATAGTTAAGGTTAGTTAGAATAGTCAAATCTTTAGTTAGATACTTCAATTTTGATTCAAAAAGCTTAATTTCCAACAAAAAGGTTTTATTTTTTCACCAAAGAGAAGAATTTTCAAATAAAATTATGATTCTTCAACCATCAAAATTAATTTTCAACCAAATAGTTGAATTTATAACAAAATCGTTAACTTTTCAAGCTGAAAAGATAAATTTGCAACCAAAAGTGGCAAAGTTAAAATAACATCATTTATTTTTCAACAAAATGGTTTAATTTTTAACCAAGGCAGATTAAATTTCTACACAAAAATGAGCTTTTACATAAAAAAGAAGATTTTTCTGCAAAAAAGTGAATTTGCAACCAAGAAAATATGAATTTTCAACTAAAGAAGATCCATTTTTGAACAAAAATGAAATAATTAAATTTTAAGTAAAAATAATTCAATCTCAACAGAATAGTTCTATTTTTCACTAAAGAGAGGAGTTTTAAAATTAAAATTTTCAATCTTCAACCATAAAAATTAATTTTCAATCAAACAGTTGAATTGACAACCAAATAGTTGAATTTCAAACCAAGAAAGATAAATTCTTAACCTGAAATGGTACAGTTAAATTGACATATAAAAAAACAGTTTTAATTAGATATTAAAATTTTCAACAACAAAGTTTATTTCCAACCAAGAAAGATGACTCTCCTATCAGAAAAGATTTATTTTCAATCCAAATTTCATTAGAAAATTTAGAGTTCGGCTATTTTTTAACAAATAGGCTACCTTTCTCTACAGAATTAACTAAGAATATCATTCTGATGACTTTTTTGTATGATGCTTTGCAAATTTCCCAGAATTCTAAATTATTTAAACAATTTTCATAAACAAATTATGAGCTGGGCCTTTTTTCAACGAATAGGATAAATTAGTTCAAGGTATCAAGAAATAATGTAATTCGAATAACTATTTTCTACGATACTTTGCAAATATACAATAATTATTAATTATTTCAACAATTTTCATAAACATATTCAGATTGTGGCTATTTTTCAAAGAATAGGCAAAATTTATTTACGGAGTCAACTAAGAATATCTTTCCGATGACTCTTTTCTATGTTGCTTTGTAAACTTACAATAATTATTAACAATTTAAACAATTCTCATACAACATTCAGAATTTGGCTATTTGTCAACGAATAAGCTCGATCTTTTTGCAGAATTAACTAAAACTATCTTTCCGATGACTTATTTTCTATGATGCTTTGCAAATTTACAATAATTATTAATTATTCCAATAAATTAAGAGTTTGGCCATTTTTCAATGAATGAGCTCAGTTTGTTCACGGGATCATCAAAAATGTATTTTCAATAACTCTTTTCTACGGTACTTTGCAAATTTACAATAATTATTATTTATTTAAACAATTTTTATAAACATATCCAGAGTTTGGCTATTTTTCAACGATAATGCTTAATTTTAACAGAATTAAATAAGAAGATATTTTAGATGACATTTTTCTATATTGTTCTGCTTTACAAGATTTATTAATTATTTGAACAATTTTCGTCAAAAAATAGAGAATTCGGCTATTTCTGAAAGAATAGCCCCAATCTGTTTCCAGAATCAACAAAGAATGTCTTTCAATAACTATTTTCTACGATACTTTGCACATTTACAATAATTATTCATTATTTGAACAGTTTTCATAAACATATTCAGAGTTTGGGTATTTTTCAAGGAATAGGCACAATTTGTTCACGGAGGCGCCTATGAATATATTTATGATTACTCTTTTTTATTTTATTTCTAAATTTACGAGAATTATCAATTATTTAAACAATTTTGAATGAAAAATTAAGTGTTTGGCTATTTTTCAAAGAATAGGGTCAATTTTTTACAGAATTGGGTAAAAATGTCTTTCCGATAATTTTTTTTATATAATGCTCTGCAAATTTCAAGGAATTAATTATTATCTGAACAATGTTGTTAAACAAATTAGGGGTTTAACCATTTTTCAATGAATAGGCTCAATTTTTTACTGAAGTAATAAAACATGTTTTTCAAATAACACTTTCTTATGTATGATGCTTTGAAAATTTACAATAATTATTAATTATTTAGACATGTTCATCAGCATATCCAGAGCTTGGCTATTTTTCAAGGAAGAGGCAAAATTTGATTACGGATTCAACTAAGTATGTCTTTCCGAAGACTCTTTTTCTAGGTTGCTTCACAAATTCATATTTTGGCTATTTTCAACGAAGAGGCTACATTTTTTTACAGAATTAACTAAGAATATCATTTCAAATACTTTTTTTGTATGATGCTTTGCAAATTTCGGAGAATTATTAATTATTCAACAATTTAAGAATTTTTATAAAGAAATCAAGAACTTGGCCATTTTTCAACGACTAGGATCAATTAGTTCAGTGCAACAAGATTTCTACGGTAGTATACCATTAAGCCATTTCCCTTTCGGGGTAGGCGTGACACTACCCGATTCGGGTAGTGTTTCTAGGTTGATAACTTGTAGTAAATAACTACAAGTGTGGGCTCACCACACCCACGATGTGCCAACAGGACTCAGTTTTCTCGAATGGTCACCCATCCAAGTGCTAACCGCGCCCAACGCTGCTTAACTTCAGTGATCTGACGAGAACTGGTTTTTTCAGCGTGGTATGGCTGTTGGTAGTTTGGTAGTTTGCAAATATACAATAATTGATAATTATTTAAACAATATTCAAAAACAAATTCAGAGTTTGGCTATTTGTCAACGAATAGGCTACATTTGTTTACAGAATTAACTAAGAATATATTTCCGATAACTTTTGTCTGTGATACTTTGTAAATT
Source organism: Andricus curvator (assembly GCA_932195095.1). Taxonomy (NCBI): domain Eukaryota; kingdom Metazoa; phylum Arthropoda; class Insecta; order Hymenoptera; family Cynipidae; genus Andricus; species Andricus curvator. The sequence goes on along the minus strand of CAKNYM010052705.1, from coordinate 98,954 downwards.
CCCAAGTATTATTAATTATTTAAACAATTTTTATCAGCAAATCGAAGCAACTAAGAATGTCTTTTCGATGACTATTTCCTACGATACTTCGTAAATTTATAATAATTATGAATCATTTCAACAATTTTCCTAAACATATTCAGATTTTGTCTATTTTCAAAGGAATAGGCTCAATTTTTTTACGGAAGCAAGAAAGTATGTATTTCAAATAATAATTTCGTACATTACTTTGCACATTCACAATAATTGTTCATTATTTAAATATTTTTCATTAACATATTTAGAGTTTGGTTATTTTTCAAGGAATAGACACAATTTGTTTACGGAGGCAACTAAGATTGTCTTTCCGATGATCCTTTCTATGTTGTTATGTAAATTTACAAGCATCATTAATTATTTAAACAACTTTCATAAGAAATCAGAATTTGTTTTTTTTTTTCAACGAATAGGGTAAATTTTTTACAGAAATAACTAAGAATATCTTTCCGATGACTTCATTATGCTCTTAAAATTTCCAAGATTTATTAATTATTTAGAATATTTTCCTGAGCAAAATAAGAGTTTGGCAATTTGTCGAAGAAACCCTCCCGTCAAACCTCCTGCTCGACATTAGTTGAAACCGAGGTTAAAACGCAGCGAATACACAACTCAGTCGTATACGTCGTGTATGAAAATGTTTAGAGTTGAGCGACCTTTAAATATATTTTTTTAAATTCTCAAACAAATCACAGATCATTTTTTCGGCAAAAGGGACAATTTATAGGCGTGCCAAATTGAATTTAAAAAAAAGCTTAAAAAAATCACCTACATCCAGTACAAAAGTTATATGTCTGATTATGTTTAAGACCTGGATCGTATCACTAGGCTGTTTTTCAGATAGAGTTCTCTATTGTTTCTTTTCCATTTAACAGAGGTCTTTTTTTTTAGTGGAAACAAAAATTTCTCTATGGCCAAGCACCTCTGACAAAAGTCAAGAACCCTCGGGATGTGACGCTCTTGTCGACTGGCGAACAAACAAATATCGTGATTCCCATTGTTCTCCTCTCGCTTTTTCCCGGACTTCCAATTGAATATAACGAAAAGCAAACACAGCCATTGCGATCGCGAGGGGCATCAGAGGGACAGAAAGGGGGTTAAACTCACGACTCATGAACAGGCTAGAGTCGAAGTGAAGTGATACTTCAGTGTAGTTCATTGGCTGCACTGCATTACGAATTTCATTGTCAAACGAATCCTCAAAGAGAATTGATCCTCGAAATACTGATTTCATTTCCAATTAAAATTTCACGTGCAAAATTAATCGCAAACACGCTATTCAAGTTGAGACCTTTTCTAGACCATTTCCATCGGTTTCACGATTTAATCAGAAAAAGCTAAGATTATTATTATTATTATACCATTAAGCCATTTTCTTTTCGGGGCAAGTCCTCGATTGATTCTTTCATAATAATCTTGTCATCTGCGAAAGCTAACCCACGTACCCTCACTGTTTCGAGATCTAAACCTTCTTCGTTGAAGAGGGCCATTATTAGACATTTATCCATAAATATGATAAATAGCCATGAGGACATGATAACCGGAATAAAAGCCAAACTATATTTCGCATTAATTACAATTTTTTGTACAAAAAATGAATCTGTCACATCCCTGAAATTGGTTAGGGACCGTACTTAAATTATGTAACAGCTCAAGGGGAAGGGAGGGGTCAAGAGATTTTGTTACGATTTGTTACGGAAGTAACTCACAGAAATTGTCAAAAAATTTAATATGAATTTAACTTTACGCGCAAAAGAAAACTGGTTAGTGAAAAAAGGAACCTCGCCAACAACAATTTTTTAAAAAGTCAGAGAAAATTCAGGGATTTAGAAAAAAAATATTGTAAAAGTCAGGGAATTTATATAACTCAAGCAGAATAAATTTGAAAATTTTCAAGTTTTATTTGAAATTTTTGTATTCCGCTTATAAAAGATTCTAGGTTAAAATGTTAGAAATTTAATATTCTGGTCTTTGAATATTAACGGTCAGTGAAAATGAAAAATTGGTCACGGAAAAATTAGGGAATTTTAAAAATAAAGTTTTGCGGTAACCCTGATATAACATTCTTGTTGGTAATTTATTTGCTTTGTATTTATATTTCTTTTTTTGCAGTTGCTTCCTCCTGAAAATTATCTTTTGAGTTTAAAATTTTATTATTTGTTTGAAAATTCAACATTTTTGTTAAAAAGTGAATCTTTCTGCTTGAAAATTCAACTATTTCGTAGAAAATTTACCTTTTGAGTAAAATTCATATTTTGGTGTTGAAAAATCAATTGATATGTTTTTTGGATAAAAATCCAACTATTTTTTTTTTAATTTGTCATTTTGCTTTAAAAATTCATCTGCTTTAAAAGAAATTTCATCTTTCTTGGATAAGAATGCAACTGTTTCGTTGAAAATTCAATACATTTGTTAAAAAATCATTCTTTCTGGTTCAAAAATCTACTTTTTTGTTAAAAAGTCAACTATTTCGTAGAAATTTACCTTTTGAGAAAAATTCACATTTTGTGTTGAGAAATCAATTTAAATATTTTAAATTTTTTGGATGAAAATTCAACTATATTTTTTAATACTTGTCTTTCTGATTTGAAAAAATCATCTGTTTTAGTAAAAAAATAACCTTTCTTGGAAGAAAATGCAACTTTTTGATTGAAAATTAAATAATTTTTTTGAAAAGTCATCCTTTTTGTATGAAAATTCAACTGTTATTATTAAAAATTTGTCTTTTTGGGTTGAAAATTCAAGTATCTTCGTAGAAAATGTACTCCATTTTTAACCTTTTCTGTTTGAAAATTTTTTTTGAACCACTTTGTTGAGAAATAATTTTTTTGTTGAACATTCATATTTTTAGTTGAAAATTCATCTCTTTGGTTAAAGTTTGACTATTTAGTTGAAAACTGATCTTTTTTAATTGAAAATTTAACTGCGTGAGTAAAAGTTGAACTATTCTGTTTTTTTTTTATTTTGAAAATTTAACTATTTTGTTGAAAATGAATTTTTTTTGTGAAAATTCCTATTTTTCTGGTTGAAAATTCAATTTCTGTACAGAAAATTCGTCTCTTGGCTTTGAGGTTCAACAATTTAAGAACTTTTTTTTCTTTCATTACTGAAAAATCTTTATTTGTTGAAAATTTGTCTTTTTGATTTTAAAATTAATTTTGTTTTAAATGAAATTTTTTATACTTCTTGGTTTAAATATCAACTATTACACTTTTTTGTTGCGAATTTATCTTTCAAGGTTGAAAATACAACTATTTCGTTGAAAATTAAATTTTTTTGTAGAGAATTTAATTATTTTGTAGAAAATTGAAGTATTTTCTTAAGAAGTCATCTTTTATCGTAGAAAAATCACTTTTTTTATTTAAAATAAATCAATTCGAAAATTTTTAATTTGCATATGAATGTTACTGGGGGGGGGGGGGGGTGAAAAAATTTGTTACCGATTCGTTTCAAGGGGGTGGGGTTTTTTGGAGAGGTTCGATTATCCGTTACGTAATTTAAGTACGGCCCCTTATTACAGATTTATTTCTAGATAAAATTATCCAGTGACAGTGATCACAGCGCAAAATGAACTGAAAAAGGTGAAATGGTATCATTTTTTCAAGAAGAAGGGAAAAATAATGGAAAGATTAAACATTAATTTTTACATTTCGACAAGTAGAAACAATCTTTTTATTAAAAACTGTATAGTTTTTTAATAATGTTCTATGATTTTTTAATGATAGAGAAATGGGTAGTAGGTGAGGGGAGTAGTAGAAGTAGGAGAAATGAAGGAACAGGAGAAAAAGTAGGGGAAGTGAGGGGTGTGGGTATGGGAATCGGGTTAGTGCGAAGGGTAAGTAGGAGCAGTGAGGGTAAGGGAAGCCAGAGGTTGGTGGGGGAAAAAGGAGAAGTGAGAAGGAGGGGAAAAAGGAGATGTGTGAAGTAAGGAGAGTAGAGGAGTAAAAGAGGGAGAGGAGTGGGCCTAGTAGAATTAAGGAGCGTGATAGAAGCAAGGAAAGGGGAAGTATGCGAAACTAGGAGTTGAAAGGTGAAGAAGCAAGGAAAGTAGGGAAAGCACGGAAAGTATTAGGATTGTATGTGAGTGAATGGTACGGGAAGTAAATTTCAGTAAAAGGGAGGGAAAGTAGCAGTAGTGGGGAAAGTAAAGGATGACAGGGGATGTGATGGTAAGAGTAAGAGTAAAAGGGGCGTAGGGAAGTGAGGGTGAGTAGGAGAGAGGAAGTAAGTGAAGTGCAGAGAAAGAAAGTGATAGTGGAAGTAATGAGAGGGATAATATATGAAGAAAAAGGAAGTATGGGAAGTGAGAGAAAGGGAATCATGTAATGGTAAGCAGGGAAAGTGGGTGGATTAGAAGTACGAGAAGTGATAGGAGTTTTGTATAGTGAAGTATCAGGTGTGAGGTGGTTGATGGGGGTCTGGAAGGAAAAAAGAGAAGTGAGATGTAAGGACAGTATAGGAATAGAATAGGGAGAGTAGTGGAAGTAGTAGAAGTAAGGAGAGTGATAGAAGTGAGGAAAGAAAAATTAGCAAAATTAGGAGTTGAAAGGTTGAGCAGCAAGAGAAATAGAGAAAATGGGAAAAGTATGGAGAGTGAGAAGTGAGGGAATGGTACAAGAAGTGAAGTTTAGTAAAAGGGAGGGAAAGTATTAGTAGTTGGGAAAGTGAAGGATGGCAGGGGATGTGATGGTAAGGGTAGTAGGAAAGTGAGGTTGAGTAGGGGATGGGAAGTGAGTGAAGTGCGGAGAGGGGAAGTGATAGTAGAAGTAATAGGAGGAATAGTAGCGGAAGTGAATAAAAGTAGGTGGAGGAGAAACAGAGGGGGGATGAGTAGGCGAAAAGCGAGGAAGTGAAGAGGAAAGTAAGGGAAAGGATAGTAGATGATGTAAGAGGAGAAAGATTATCGGAGGAGAGGAGAAATAGATAAAAGGGGCGTAAAAGGAAGTGGATGGTTCCAGAATTATCAAATCTAATTACTCCCTAATGTTGATCTCAAATAGGTTAAATGTTGTCTCTTTGTAACAATTATATCAATTTATCTTTCTCCCCTTTCTTCAATTACTTCGGTTACACGCTGTAGCGTGCAATTATGTCCTGTGACGCAAATTATGTCGACAAATAAAGATGAATGGAAAGCCCCTTTGAGACCGGAGGTAAGAAAAATAAATCTCGTGGTCATTTATTTCTGAAATGTCATCGGTGCGAAAGATAAAATTTCTTCGAACGTCGAAGCTGCGTGGGTCGCAGATGCCTCAGGTGCTATTTGATTTCATGTCTCTTGCACTTCTTTTTTCTTTCTTCAACCGCTTCTGCCTCGCGAATCGAGCCGGAGTCTCACGGCGAGCCGAATGACAACAGCAGATTGTTCCTGTCATTCTCCTCGCGTTCTCCACTCGACTCACCATCGAGATTTGCAATAAGCTCATAAAATCAGAAAGGGGTAAAATATCAATTCAGACAATTCCAGAAAATAATATGAAATTATAGTTACCTGTCTGATTTAATAGCTATCCTTCCGTGCTTTCAAAACAAAACTTGATCCTTTATCTATCGTGATTTAGAAAAACACTGTTGACTGAAATTTGGATAAGGGATCGTAAAGTTTCTTTTGTGTGTGGGGGGGGGGGGCGATTTTTCTATGCTGTCTTAAAAACAGATTGTATTGTAAACAGCTGCTTCTTAGTGCAATCTAGTTCTTTCTGTAGCACTTAGTAATATTAGTATTAATATTTAATTTAATGATCATAAATTGACGAAATAATAAGTAATTGATAAACAAATAAGACTTAATAATCCATATATTACGTAAGGAGTTTTTCTTTCATTTTCAACCCCCTCCCCTCTTCTTCCACGTGATATATCGGGTGATTTGTTCTGCCCCCCCCCCCCACACACACCTCACTAAGCTTTTATGAATTGAGGGAATGCACAAACTTATAAAATATAAATTCTGTTAATTAAATAAATAATAATGAAAATAAAAATAAGTATTCAGTTCTATAAACTATTATACTTTAGTCTATAAATTATCAAAATTTCTATTTATTTATTGCAGGCTTCACAGACTTTCCTTTTTTCATAGCTTTTCCACTTAAAGGAGAAATGCATTAATAGAACCCAATAAAAAAATTCAATTATTATGGGGTAAAAGTCCATAGTTTTCGTTTGGAAATTCTACTGTTATATTTTTAGTTGAGAATTTATCTTCTTTGTTTAAAAATATTATTACATGGTTCGTTGTCTCTGTTGAAAAAAATTTTGTATAGTTAAAAATTCCACTATTTTGTTGAACATTCATCTTTTTGGTTTGAAAATTCATCTCTTTTTGTAGAAATTCCATCTTTTTTAGTTACAATTGCAGCTTTCTGGTTAGAAATTAATCCGGTAGATTAAAAATTTATATTTTCGAGTAAAAAATTTTTTTTTTTCGTAGAAAATTCGTAGTTTACGCTAAAAGATTTAAAAATATTGTAGAAAAATCGACTTTTTATTCAATATTTGAACTACTTCGTCCAAAATTATTTCTTGTTAGTTGCAAATTCATAATTTCATTAAAAAACTTATCTCTTTGGTTGAAATTTAATTTTTTTTCACTGAAAATTTATCCTTTTCAATTTTGTTTGAAAATTTATCTTTTTTAGTTCAAAGTTTAACTATTTTCTTGAAAATTTATGTATTTCGATGAAATTTCTTATTTTTCGATAGAAAATTATTCCTCCTGGTTTAAAATTGGGCTTTTTTGTTGAAAAATTCCTGTTTTTTTCGTAGAGAATCCATTTTTTGGGTAAAAACTAAAAATGCAACTGTTGTTTTGAAAATGAATCTGTCTTAGTTGAGAATTCCATTATTTCGTTGAAAATTTGTCTTTTTTGATTAAATTTAACTGTTTTTGACTGATAATTTATATATTATTTCGCTGAAAAATGAACTATTACATTTTTCGTAGATAATTAATATTTTTAGGTAGAAAATTCAACTTCTGGGTTTAAAGTTAAACTACTTTCCTGCAAATTCATTTTTTTACTGAAAATTCATAATTTTAGGTAAAACTTCATGTGTTTGGTTGAAAATTAAAATACCTTATCGAAAACTTGTTTCTTTTTGGTATAAAATTAATTTTTATAACTGAAAATTTAACATTATTGTTGAAAATGTATATGTTTGACTGGAAAATTTACTTTCTTTGTTGAATGCTTGTGTTTTTGGGTGAAAAATTTAATGCCTTTATAGAAAATTAGTATTTTGTTGAAGATTCTTCTTCTTTGGCGGCAAATTTTTCTTCTTTGTTTGAAATTTAACTATTTTGTTAAAAATTTATGTATTTTTTCAGAATTTCTCTTTTTTTTTAGAAAATAAATATTCTCATTGAAAATTCTTCTTTTTGCTTAAAAATTCATCTTTTTCGTTGAAAGCTCGTCTTTTTAGTTTGAAATTTCAACATTTTTGATGAAATGTTTTTTCCATATTGATTTGGAAATTTATCTCTTTTCGTAGGAATTTATTCTTTTTTGGTTAAAAATTTTACTTTTCGGTTGAAAATAAATTTCTTTTGCTTTTGGATTCAACTCTTTTGTTGAAAATTTATATTTTTGTGCGGGAAATTGATTTTTTTTTTCTTGAAAAATTATATGTTCATGTGGACAATTCAACAGATTTACACAAAATTCGTCCTTTCGCTTAAAAATTCCACAATTTGGTACAACATTCCATTTTTTTTGTAGAAAATTATTTTTTTTTTAATGAAAATTATCCATTTTATTTTTTCTTATCAAACTGATCTTCTTTAGTTTCAAAAATTCAACTTTCTGGTTAAAAATGTGTCTAACTTATAGAACTTACAACTTATAGAATGCCAACGGCCATGCCACGCTGAAAAACCAGTTCTCGTCAGATCACTGACGTTAAGCAGCGTTGGGCGCGGTTAGTACTTGGATGGGTGACCATTCGAGAATACTGTGTGCTGTTGGCATATTATGGGTGTGGTGAGCCCAAACTTGTAGTTATTTATAACTACAAGAAAACTATCCACCTAGAAACACTACCCGAATCGGGTAGTGTCACGCCTACCCTGAAAGGGAAATGGCTTAATGGTATACATACATACATAGAAAATTAATCCTTTTTGGCAGAAAATTAATCTTCTTGCTTGAAATTTCAAAATTAGCCATCAAATTTTTTTCTTCGCTGATTGAAAAATCTGTTTTGGTTGAAAATTCAACTACTATTGAAAATTGTTCACTTTAATTTGAAAATTTATCTCTTTTGATCAAAAATTCATATTTTATATGTAAAAATGCAACTGTATGGTTGAAAATAAATCTGCTTTGGTTAAGCATTCAACTATTTTGTTCAAAATTCGTGCTTTTTGGTTCAATTTAACTGTTTTTGATTCAAAATGAAAATGTTACTCTGTTCAAAATATCAACTAATACAATTTTTGTTGAAAAATTCGTCTGGGTTGGTTGAATACTCAACTACTTGGTTAACATTCAAACTAATTTGTTAGCCATAAGAAATAGTAAGATTTCGCTAAACTCCCTTGCTCCCCAAGTCGTCTCGCATTATTTTTGAAAGACCGCTAAATGAATTCATGAAAAAAATGTAGCCAAAAATGACATAGGATATGTGGAGGTCAAAAATGTTTGGACCCTAACAAAGGGGTATAAGTTGTTTCAAATTTCAGAAAAGAATTACCTAATAAGCCCCTTGACTCGCCTAGCATCAACTGCGTTCAGGTGACTTATCCGAATTGCATTTAACAGACTTCTTCCAAAGCACGGCAGTAGTTAGGATCTGATGAAGATAATGAAGGAATCGACTACTGTCAATCAAGTTAAGATGAAAGGGGACATGAATATGAGAATAAAAAGGAGGAGGCTGGGGGGGGGTAGAGCATATCTTCTGAGGTGGAACAGGAAAAAGAAGAAGCAGAAGATGATGATTGTGTACGAGAGTATCCGACCCACGTTGAAGGGACTATCGTAGTAGATAATTCAGCGCGTATCTCGGTAGCCGTTCGAGTCCCTGCAGCATGATGCGTCGGCCATCACAAAGACAAACTTCTGATGCGGTACCGGAACGTTCCGCTCCACACACAATCATTCTACATGCCGTGGAAGGTAGTACACAAACACGTGCGATGGAAAGGGACAGATGAAGGTAGGCAGAGCTTGGGAAAGAGGAAGATGGGGAAAAAAGGGAAGGGCAAAGAGGAGAGTCCGAAGAACCGAACAACAAGACACGAGATTGCTGACGGGCCGCGAGAGGTTGGCGCCATCGCGTGATTACCAATTTGGAATTACTCGCTCCGAGTGGATGATGCGAAGGACGCGCGCGGATTATCAGCCGCTCAAGAGGGACGATCATCCTGACGAAAAAGAGATGCGAGATTTGAATGGAAGCCTGGGACAGTGAAGAAACCAGTGATTTCTGGATTTGCGGCGAGTTTGATGGATTCTTTAAAGCCCCTGGTAATCTTGGGTAAATCGCACCTCAGAGGCTGTCCATAAAGTGCGTTCCCAATTTTAGGGGTGAAAGGGTTCGCGTCAAAAACTAGGGTTTGTAACAGGAGGAAGTTGGGGGAAGTAACGTTATGTTTCTTGATTCTTGCCCCCATATTGTAGCCTGTGGACTTTGATTAGGTTCGATTTTTATAAGTACTTGATGAATTCATGTCTTATCCACCAGCAGATCAAATTCGTATTCTTTAATTATTTCCATTAATACTGCAAACGTTATATTCCTGCTAGCGAATCATCTATTCTTTGGTTGTCAGAACTGTTTTCTGTATAATTTTTCTTTTAAGACGAAAACTAAGATTTGAGATTATGGCACCATTTCTCCAATAAGACAAGTTATTTGATAGAAAGAAGAATCCAAATGATCAAGAAGTAGCAATGTTTTTCGCAAGGTTGATCTTCCTCCGCCGGTTGGTCCTGGTCCGCTCCACTCGGCCTATCTGCAAAGACAGTTAAGGCCCCTGGAAATCATCGTTAAATCGGACTTCATGAAACCTTTTTTTCTTGGAAAATATTCTATTTTTCACGTAATAATCAAAGAAAAAAATGTGCTCAAATAGAGGGACCACGACAACAACTCCATCGCAGTAGTAGAGTATTCTAGTATATTGTATCTAAAAAAGGAACAGAAAAAACATTTGTCTCTATCGGTTTCTGCTTTCTAGACTTACAATGCTTGTTAACGGCCATGTTCGGAGAAGAGGATCTGCACGGTTCTGATTTCGGGCGGACCTAACGATAAAATGAAAAACTACTATGAACTTGGGTCCTGAAGAATAGCAGTTTTTTTCAAAGAAAATTCTATTTTTCACGTAACAATCAAAGGAAAAAAATGTACCCTATTAGAGGGACCACGATAACACCATCATAGCAGTAGTAGAGTATTCTAGTTTCTATCTCAAAAAAGAGCAGATGAAACAGTTGTCTTCATCGGTTTCTGCTTTCTAGACTTACCATGCTTGTTACCAGCCATATGCGAAGAAGAGGATCTGCTCGATTCTGATTTTAGGCGGACCTAACGATAGAATAACAAACTATTATGAAAATGGTCCTAAAGGATGGTAGTTTTTTTCGAAGAAAATTCTATTTTTTACGTAACAATGGAAGGAAAAAATGTGCTCTATTATCGAGACCACGATAACATCATCATAGAAGTAGCAGAGTTTTCTAGCATCTATCAAGAAAGGGAGCAGGCAAAACAGTTGTCTCCATCGGTTTTTGCTTTCTAGACTTACCATGCTTGTTACTGGCCATGTTCGAAGAAGTGGATCTGTTCGGTTCTGATTTCAGGCGGATCTAACGATAAAATGGAAAACTACTATGAACTTGGGTCCTGAGGGATAGTAGTTTTTTTAAAAGAAAATTCTATTTTTTAAGTAAAAATCAAAGGAAAAAAATGTACTCCATTAGAGGGACCGCGATAACACCATCATAGCAGCAGTAGAGTATTCTAGTTTCTATCGGGAAAAAGAACAGATGAAACAGGTTTCTCCATCGGTTTCTGCTTTCTAGACTTACCATGCTTGTTACCGGACATGTTCGACGAAGAGAATCTGCCCGGTTCTGATTTTGGGCGGACCTAACGATAAAATGAAAAACTATTATGAACTTGAGTCATAAAAGATAGTAGTTTCTTTCAAAGAAAATTATATTTTTTACGTAACAATCGAAAGAAAAAAATGTGCCCTATTAGAGGGACCGCGATAATACCATCACAGCAGTGCAGTAGTAGAGTATTCTAGTTTCTATCTAAAAAGAAACCAGATAATGCAGTTGTCTTCATCGGTTTCTGCCTTCCAGACTTGCCATGCTTGTTACCAGCCATATTCGACGAAGAGGAGCTGCTCGGTTCTGATTTTGGGCGGACCTAACGATAAGATAACAAACTTATATAAAATTGGGTTCTAAAGGATAGTAGTTTTTTTTTAAAGAAAATTTTATTTTTTACGTAACAATCGAAGGAAAAAAGTTGCTCTATAAGAGGGACTACGATAACACCACCATAGTAGTGGTAGAGTTTTCTAGTTCTATCTGAAAAGGGAGCAGACAAAACAGTTGTCTCCATCGGTTTTTGCTTTCTAGACTTACCATGCTTGTTACTGGCCATGTTCGAAGAAGAGGATCTGCTCGGTTCTGATTTTGGGCGGACCTAACGATAAAATGAAAAACTAATATGAACTTGGGTTCTAAAGGATAGTAGTTTCTTTCAAAGAAAATGCTATTTTTTGCGTAACAATCAAAAGAAAAAATGTGCCCTATTAGAGGGACAACGATAGCACCATCATAGCAGTAGTAGAGTATTCTAGTTTCCATATCTAAAAAGTGAGCAGATAAAACACTTGTCTCCATTGGTTTCGGCTTTCTAGACTTACAATGCTTGTTACCAGCCATATTCGAAGAAGAGGATCTGCTGGGTTCTGATTTCGGGCGGACCTAACGATAAAATGTAAAACTACTATGAACTTGGGTCCTAAAGGATAGTAGTTTTTTTCAATGAAAATTCTATTCTTTACGTAACAATAAAAGGAGAAAAATGTGCCCAATTAGAAGGACCACTAAAACAACTCCA
>CAKNYM010052705.1:45453-77239 GCA_932195095.1 Andricus curvator | reverse complement strand
AACGTTACTTTCACTGACCCTTGCCATCCTCCTCCTCCTCTTCCTTTAGGAAAATTTGTAAAATTTGTTACAATTTATCATCAGGAAACGTACTAAAAGTGATCTTAGTCCGTAACGTTACTTTCACTGACCCTTAGCATCCTCATCCTTCTCCTCCTCCTCCTCCTGCTCCTTTTGGCAAATTCGCAAAATTTGGTACAATTTATCATCAGGAAACGTCCTAAAAATTATCTTAGTCCGTAACGTTACTTTCACTGTCCCTTGCCATCCTCCTCCTCCTCTTCCTTTCAAAAAATTCGTAAAATTTGGTAAAATCTATCATCAGGAAACGTACTAAAAGTTATCTTAGTCCGTAACGTTATTTTCACTGACCCTTGCCATCCTCATCCTCCTCATCCTTTAGGAAAATTTGTAAAATTTGGTACAATTTATCATCAGGAAACGTACTAAAAGTTATCTCAGTCCATAACGTTACTTCCACTGATCATTGCCCTCCTCCTCCTTCTCCTCCTCCTCCTCCTCCTCCACCTACTGCTCTTTATGCTAAATTCGCAAAATTTGTTATAATTTATCATCAGGAAAAGTACTAAAGGTTATCTTAGTCCGCAACGTTAATTCCACTAACCCTTGCAATCCTCCTCCTCCTCCTGCTCCTTTTGCCAAATTTGCAAAAATTTGTTACAATTTATCATCAGGAAACGTACTAAAAGTGATCTTAGTCCGTAACGTTACTTTCACTGACCCTTGGCATCCTCATCCTTCTCCTCCTCCTCCTGCTCCTTTTGGCAAATTCGAAAAATTTGGTACAATTTATCATCAGGAAACGTACTAAAAGTTATCTTAGCCCATAACGTTACTTCCACTGACCCTTGCCATCCTCTTTCTCCTTTTGCCAAATTCGCAAAAATTTTTACAATTCATCATCAGGAAACGTACTAAAAGTTATCTTAGTCCGCAACCTTACTTGCACTGACCCTTGCCATCCTCCTCCTTCTCTTCCTTTTAGAAAATTCGCAAAATTTGTTATAATTCATCATCAGGGAAAGTACTAAAAGTTATCTCAGTCCGTAACGTTGCTTCTATTGAACCTTGCCATCTTCCTCCTTCTCTTCCGTTTGGAAAATTTGCCAAATTTGTTACAAAATATCATCAACAAACGTACTAAAAGTTATCTTAGTCCGTAATGTTGCTTCTATTGACCCTTACCATCTTCTTCCTCCTTCTCTTCCTTTTGGAAAATTCGCAAAATTTGTTACAAAATATCATCAACAAACGTACTAAAAGTTATCTTAGTCCGTAACGTTGCTTCTATTGACCCTTGCCATCTTCACCCTTCTCTTCCGTTTGGAAAATTCGCAAAATTTGTTACAAAATATCACCAAGAAACGTACTAAAAGTTATCTTAGTCCTTAACGTTAATTCCACTGACCCTTGTCATCCTCCTCCACCTCCTTCTTCTCCAGCAAACTGTAGTTTTTTGCCTGACCCCCTCCCCTCCTGGAATTGTTCACGCTTTTATGGACGGTCCCTCACTTCCCATCACTGTTTACATATCATTCCCTTAAAACATTCTTGACAGGTTAAAGACTTCCCGGAAACAGAATTCGGAAGTACAAGGAATGATTCTGAGGTTCTTGGTGCACGCGACTCTCTTGGCAACACAATCGGTGATCCGGAACGAAATATCCGTTTGTAGGACTGAAGGATTCAATATAAAATAATTAGGCAGTGGGTCCCAAACCCCGAATTTGTTGTACGCCTTGTGTGCGTTGTGCACACCGCTATGTCATCCCTCTTCTGGGACTAATGATATGTGTGTATTTCCCATGGTCGGGTCTGAGACCCGATGCCATGATTACATGGTATCGGCATCTTACAATGCGAGGATATTCACTGGTACCACCATACCACCATGGGCCAAGTCCTTGGTCGTGTTTGTGGGCCTTCGCCACCCGCGAAGGATGTGTCTTCGTATATAGAAACGAATGCTTGGATATCTTATTGAGCTATCAATGGGCCAGACTTAACCCTTTGCCAGGGCGAAGGCACAATGTAGTGTCCCTCAGTGGGAAACCTTTCATCTTCACCGACTGGAACTATATATGTTGCATTACGACCTCACTATGCTTATTATTGCCCGAAGATACTACTGTTGAACTCGCGGTGATGTTTGACTTCAGATAGTCTTGTAATTGTTGTTTTTAAATCGCCTGTCGTTACTGGAAGGATTTTTAGTATAGAATTCGGGCCCATTTGGAAATGTTTTGTTTAACTTTTTTATTTTTTGGTTCCACTCTTATCTTTCTTCTTTCCTTGTGTCTTCATTGTCCCAAAACGCCTCTTTACAATCCAAAAAGGGCATGGCTACTGCGAATCATACAGAGACTATTGCGTCACATCTGTCATCTTTTTGAGATGTTATGCGCAAAAATATTTTTATGATAATCCTAAACTTCCGCTATGTTGGACTCGAATAGCGATGCATGATCATCTTTAAATTTTTCCAAAATCTCGTCAGATTAAATTAAAACCTTGAACACCATACTCATCACATCGAGACGAATGATCACTCAGTCGAGATGATCGTCTCTTCTCGATCGACTTTTTTCATGACAAATTCTTGATCTCCATTACATTTCAGTTCCATCTAACTATATTTTGAACAAATCTCGATTTTGTCCAAAAATGATCGACATGCATCATTAACTGAAACATCTAAGGGTGGATCCAGAAATTTTTTTGGACGGGGCGATTGTGAAATTTCTTTAACAAAAGTATGTGAAAAGAGATTTCAATAATTTAAATGATTTAGAAAAACTTAAAAAAACTTTTAAAAAACCAATGATTTAAAAAAACTTTTCAAATTGAATATGATAACGCGATAAATTCCACTTTATTTATATTTTTTCATTATACTGTTCACATTCATAAAAAAAACCTGAAAGCAGTACATATTTTGGGCCATGCATAAATTGCGTAGACTTTTTTTTTGGGGGGGGAGGGGGGTAAGCAACGATTTTTCTTTGCTATCTTACATGAGGTACAATTTTTTTCAAGGTACTTTTTTTCTTTTCAGGTTCAAAATTCAGTTTCTTGCTTGAAAGTTGAACTACTTTATTAAAAATTAATTTTTTGGGTTAAAGATTCATAATTGTAGTTGAGTATTTAACTGTTTGTTTCAAAAATAACCTTTTCGTTGAATATTTATATTTTTTAGTTGCAAATTTTAATTCTTCTGTAGAAAATTTCACTATTTAGTCGGAAATTCATATTTTGGGGTTGAAAATTCGTCTCTTTTGTAGAAAATTCGTGCTTTTAACTTAAAAATTCAACAAATTGATAGATAATTTAATTATTTTATCAAAAGTTTAACTGCTTTGTGAGAAATTCACTTTTCTAAATTGAAAATTATTGCTTTTCAATGAAAATTTATTTATTCTATTTTTTGCTTGAAAGTGTTTTTTTTAGACTGAAAATTCAACTATTTGTTTAAAAATTCGTCTTTTATTGGAAGAAAATTAATATTCCTGGTTCTTTTATTTTAAATTGAAATCATTTTTGTTGGAATATCAACTACTATATTTTTTATTGAAAATTCATCTTTTTAGGTTTACAGTTCAACTCCTTGTTCGAAAGTTAAAATACTTTTTTAAAAACTTATTTTTTTGTTAGAAGATTCATAATTTGAGTAGAAAATTCATCTCTTTGGTTGGAAATTGAACTACTTTGTTAGAGTTTCCCTTTTCCGGTGTTTGGTAGAAAGTTTGGTAGAAAATTAAATTATTTGATTACCTTTTTTGTTAAATATTCATATTTTTATTCAAGAATTTAACTATTTTGCCAAAAAATATAAAACAATTTATTTGAAAATTTAACTATTTTGCGAAAAATTCGTGTATTTTTCGACATTTCGTCGACTTAGCTAGAAAAATAATTTTTTGTGTGGAAATTTCATTATTCTGGTTGACGATTCAACTATGTTTTTAAAAAGTCGTCTTTGTTAGTTGGATTCAACTGGTCAATAATTCGTTTTTTTATGTTGAAAATTAATTTTTTTACAGAAAATTGACCTAAATTTTTTTAGTTGAAAATTCAACTATTGATAAAAAAAGTCATCCACATTGGCTTAATTCAATTTTATTAACTTTAAATTCAGCAATTCTATTTTAAATTGAAAATTTATCGTTCTTTGTTGAAAATGTAAGTATTTGGTTTAAAATTTATGTCTTTTGTTGGTCAATATTTTTTTTGGTAGAAAATTAATCTTCTTGGTTAAGAATTCATCTTTTTAGATAAAAATTCAAATATTTCGTTCAATAATTTCTGATGTTAGATTTGGCCACTTACTACTCAAATAATAATGATAATAATTAATAATAAATTTAAAAAAATAAAATGAAATAAATCAATAGAATAATTAATAATAATAATTAATTGATAAAATAAAATTTGGTTCAATGTTGAACTTTTTTATTGAAAATTCACTTGTTTGTTACAAATTTATCATTTCAGTTTAATATTCATCGTTTTGGATGCGAATTGAACTATTTCATTGACAATTTAAGTATTTCGTTGAAATTTCCTTTTTTTGGTTGAGAATACATTTTTTAACTCAAAATGTAACTATTCCATTTTTGGTTGAAAATTGCTCTCTTTGAATTGAAAACTGAACCATTTGGTTGAAAATTCCTGTATTCTGTTAAAAATTGGTCTTTTCAGGTAGTAAATGATTTTTCTTGGTGGAAAATTCATCTCTCTGGTTAAAAATTCAACTATTTTGTTAAAAATTTGTGTTTTTCAGTTCGTAATTAATTTTATTGTACCTGAAGTTTATCCTTTTTGTTTCAAACTTGATGCATTTTGTTGCAAATTTGTTTTGCTAGGTAGGAAATTAATCTTCTTGGTTGAAAATTCATCTTTTAGTTTGGAAAATCAACTATTTGGTTAAAAATTCATCTATTTTGTTAAAAATGCAATGCCTCTATGTTGCAATAAATGTAGATTTTTTTTTGTAAAAATTTTTCTTGTTCAAGATCTTTCAATCCCCCCCCCCCCCCCACACACATAAGGGACAATAAGATTTTAGCAAAGTATTCCTCTTTTCAAATGATCTTACGTAATTTTTGAATGACCCCTTATGAAATTCTGTATGACATTTGTCACTAAATGTCTTCAAGATAAATTTGAAAAAAAAAATTTTTTTGCATCAACATTATTGATGTCTTTGGTGAAAGGTTGTTTTCATACCTAAGAAAAAAAAACATTTACAAAGGCCAGCGAAAGCGGTCAAAAAAAGGATATAATTATGAATATTGATGCATCCGAGACGATATCGAGAAAATTCGAGATTTCCTTGAAACATGTTCAGGTGAACTCAAAACTTCATGCAGATCGAGAATCTCGAATGAAAAATTTCGAGATCTCGAGTCAAGAATCTCGAAACTTTTTATTTGAGATTATCGATCTCCAGGACGTTTTGAGTTCACCTGAACATGTTTCAAGAAAATCTCGAATTTTCTCGAAATCGTCTCGAATGCATCACTAATTATTAACGATGAAATGTTTAAAAGAGAAAATACTCTTGATTATAAAAAGGATATGAAACATATAAAAATAGTTCATTTATCATAAGTTACATCCGAATGATAAATGGCCCAAAAATGTCGAGCGGAAGAGAATGCCGCGAAACTCATTCATTTGAGCCTAATTACACACGCATCTTAGGAAGTAACATATGGGCCAATTTCTCACAATCGCGTTTCTCATTGATCCGCCTCTATTTACTCGCACATCCAAAAAATTCATTATTAACCAGAAACATGTGGGGGCAGTCTGTGGGAAAAATCGGCGAGGAAGCCTCGAGCGAAATATTGCCGAGAGTGAAAGAAAAGAAAGAAGAAAGAAGATACGTTCGCGTCAAGGAAGACCGCGTCGTAAACAAAAGCCAATAAAATATTACGTACGGGCCTCTCTGCGTACAGAGGGCCGAAAAAAAAGAGTTACATGGACAGTGCTGGTCTGTAATAACAGCTACGGCGCATAATTGCCAGAACGATTGAATTTCTATATTACCGCGAAGCCCTTGCTCGGTGCAGAAGACGTATGGTTCTGGCGCGGCGAGAATCCTCCACTTGCCTTAACGCTCCTGGCCGCAAAATTAATTCGTCCAGGCTCTCTGTCACCGCAGCAGGTCTCGCGTTCTGCATAGTTTTTGAAATGGTTTCGATCGTCGCCCGATTCGCACCATAGCCCGAGTGTGGATACGAGCCAAACGCTTCGAGAGAAGCGCGGCAATGAGTTACCGGGCGGGGACTATAACTCGCCCGGTGATATACGACTGTATCTCGGTACCATTTGGCAGACGTAGATATATTATACGCATACCGCCAAGACGTAAATTTATTTATTCTATAATTATCGCGTACAATTGGTAATGCGCCCCGTGTGCGGTACCGGCGCGAGAGAAGCGAATGGCGCTGCCCGCGAGAGATCGTTACTTCCTGGCCATTTCCGGCGATCAAGGACTTGGTGGAAGCAAAAATTCTTCTTCTTGCAATTACTTTTCATCACAGAAAAAACTGGGCTACGAAAAGTTGCAGGCAATCGTTCAAGCTGGGTAATTATCAGATGATTACCCCAAACTGAGGTAAACTGCGGAAAGGTTACCTCTGTTTGGTGTACCCACCTAGCGTTTACTCTGCTTGACGGATTATCATCATCACAGAAAAAACAAATATAATCTTCACAACGATTTCAGAGTAATCTTTACCTGCAACGAAAATTAACTTTACGTGTTGAGGTTTACCCACCACATGGGAAATGGTTACCATGTCAACTCTATTAAATCTTGTTTTGTTTCGATGCGAAAAAATTCAATTTCAACTACTTGAAAATTACCCGCAACAAAAATTCACTTCTGTTTTTTCTGTGATATTACCTCATAAAATTCTTGAATTTTTGAAGAAAAAAGTCGAACTATCTAGAAAACAGTTGAACTTTCAACAAAAAAGTTAATTTACACCGAAATAGTTCAGTTTTCTACAAAAATAATAGAACTGTCAACCCGGAAAAGACAAATTTTCAACAAAAGAGATGAACTTCAAATGAAGGACTTGAGTTTATAATTTAAAAAATCGATTGATGTAGAAAAATAGTTGTCTTTCAAATCCGAAAAGATGAAAAGTTGCAGGCAATCGTTCAAGCTGGGTAACAATCAGCTGATTACACAAACTGAGGTAAACTTTCTGTGATTACAGGCCTGGAACGTGCTGCCTCTAGCGGCGGCCGCGGAGATATCTGAGTTTCACCGCGGAAAGTTTACCTCAGTTTGGTGTGTCCACCTCGCGTTTACCATGCTTGACCAATTACCCGCAACATTTCGTAAACTCTTTTTTTTTCTGGGCATTTGATGGAAGGTCGAGTATTGCTCCCCGCAAAATATGCCGGATTTTAATTTTGTTTTCCTGGTTCAAAAAGTCCGTCATGATATTTTGAAAACTTTCTTCAACCCTCTTATCCTTCGTCCCAGAGCAACACACAAAGCTTGAACTGCCTAAGGTGATGTCACAAATACGACACCCCCCCCCCCCCTTGAGAGGAAATTTGTTCTTCAATTTCATTTGATAAACGCCTAAAATAAAATACAAACCGTACGTAAATCAAATATTTTGAAATTATTCATACCTTCTATACTGAATTAAATATGAAACGCTTGAGATTTAAGTTCGCAACATATTGCATTTTTGAAAATATATTGAAATTTTTTAACAAAAAAGAATGATTTTCTATCAAAGAGATGAATTTTGAACAAAAGAGTTCAGTTTTTAGTCTGAAACATCAAATGTTTTAAAGAACAAAAGAAAAAAAATTTAAACACAAAAAGATGCATTTTCGACAAAGAAACATGATTTTTCAACCTAATAGTTGAAACTTTAACAAACAAAAAGCATTAATTTTCAGAACAAACAGTTCCTTTCACAACCGAATAATAGTTCAACTTTCAAGAAAAACAGAGAAATTTTTAATTATATAGTTGTATTTTAAACTTTCAAACAACAAATTAGTTAAATTATCAAACAAAAAAGTATTAACTTCAACCAAATATAGTTGCATTTTTAACCAAATAGTCGAATAGTCAAATAAAAAAAAAACTAAATTTTTCTCAAGACAGTTGAATTTTCAACAATGTAGTTGATTTTTATAACCACACATTTGAATTTTTGAACTAAGCAAAATGAATTTAGAATCAAATTGTCGCATTACTAAACAAAAAAGATTCTATGGAAAATCAGTTGCATTTTTAACTGAATAGTTGAATTTTCAAGCCAAAAAGGCGATTTTTTTAGAAAACAGTTGAATTTTCAACCTAAAAGGTTGAATTTGTTATAAAAAAGACGATTTCTAAAGAAAAATTGTTAAATTTTCAACAAAATAAATAAATCTTCAACGAAATAATTAAATCTTTGACGAAATGGTTGAATTAAAGAAGAATGTAATTGTCATCAAAACACTTGAATTTTCAACACTAAATTATGAATCTTCGACAGAAAAAATGAATTTTTAACAAAAAAGTTAAACTCTCAGCAAAGTAATTAAATTTTCACTCAAGCTAAAAATATAATTTAATTTTAACCTAAAAACATTCGAAGTAAGCCAGAAAGATGAAATTTTTACCAAAAAAGATAAATTTTCAAACCAAAAGACAAATTTTCAACAAAAGAGTTAAGTTTTTTACAAGGAAAGTTTTTTCAAGCAGGATAAAAACAAGTTGAACCAAATTCTTGAATTTTTAAACCAAAAAGTCGAACTATCTAGAAAACAGTTGAATTTTCAGCTAAGAAGTTAATTTACAACGGAATAGTTTAGTTTTCTACAAAAATAATAGAATTTTCAACCCAAAAAAGACGAATTTTCAACAAAAGGGATTGATTTTAAATGAAGGACTTAAATTTACAATTCAAAAGATCGTTTGTCTCAGAAGATAGTTAACTTCTAAACCCGAAAAGATGAATTTTTAACCAAATGGTTGAATTTCCAAACAAAAAAGAAATAGCTGCAACCAAAAACAGTTGCATTTTTACCAAATAGTCGAATCCACAAGTAAAAAAAATGAAATTTTAAGAAGAGGGTTGAATCTTTAATCTAAAAAGATAAATTTTCTATAAAAAAAAGACAAATGTTCAAAAACACAGTAAAATTGTCAACGAAATAATTAAATCTGTGAAAAATGGTTAAAATTCAAACTAAAATTGTGTATCTTCAGCAACAAAAAAATGAAATTCTAACAAAGAAGTTTTTTAAGAAGTTTTTTTTTAACAAAGAACTTGAACACATATAGTTGAATTTTTACTCAAAGAGTTAATTTTTCAACCAGCAAAGATTTTCCAATCAAGAGGAAAAAAAAAATAACCAAATTTCTGAACTTTTCAAACAAAAAGGCCACTCATCTAGAAAACAATTAAATTTTTAACAAAAAAGTTAGTTTTCAACGAAACAATTGAGTTTTTTACGAAAATAATGAGATTTTCAACCAAAAAAGAAGAATTTTCAACAAAACAGTTGAATTCGATTAATTTTTAACTAAAAATGGAATAGTTAAATTTTCACGTGAAAAAATTAAACCGTAATAAAAAAAAATTCACACAAATAGTTACAATTTGGAACAGAGAGATAGACCTTTAT
The DNA here is from genome assembly GCA_932195095.1 of Andricus curvator. Lineage (NCBI taxonomy): Eukaryota > Metazoa > Arthropoda > Insecta > Hymenoptera > Cynipidae > Andricus > Andricus curvator. Next base: position 67,558 of record CAKNYM010052705.1, on the reverse strand, counting down.
CTGATAAGTTGAATTTTTAACAAAATAGTTAATTATTTAGCCGAATACTCAATTTTATTATCACTTATGATTTACTGCTATCCCACAAATATTTTGAGAGAAAAATCAAAATAGTCATTAGTTCTCTTTTTGAAAAAAAAATAAATTTTAGTCTTTAGTTATTATGATATGTAAAATTTGTCTAAAAATGGTAACTGTTGTTAACATTTTTTTTACTGATTTTTTTCATTGATTGTGGTTTTCTGATTTCCCGCGAAAATTTAAACATTGAATTTAAAATAACCGATCGGTCCCCTTTTAAAAGCAGATCATTTCTCAATTTGATTAATTTGCATTGCAAACATTTTTCTTGAAACAAAAAAATTATAATAGTTGCACACAATTTTACTGTGATTTAAAATTTAGTTTTAAGTAACATATGAAATATAAAAACACTTTTGAGATTGTTTTGCATTTCGAATTAATTAGGTGCAAAAATCCACTTCGTTCAAAAAGGATCAGATTGATTATTGAAATTTAAGAATTTTAAATTAGATTAAAATCAAATTCAAAATCCCATTGATTGATTATATTAGTTTTTATCTTCAAATGTTCCTGGAATGGCCAAAAAAATATTCAATCAAAAAACACAATAAAAAAAATATTAAGCAACATTTATTACATATTTTCAGGGAAATTTTCGCATTTTAAATTAAACATAAAAATCGACTTTTTTCAAAGCAGGTCTAATCAATTATTTTAATTTTCATCTTCAAATATTCGTGGGACGTCACAGAAACATAATGAATGAAAAATTCAGTGAAAACAACAAATGTAGGCAACGTTTACTATACCTTATAAGGAAATTTTTTCCATTTTATATTAGTTAAATACTTAAATCTGCTTTTTCCAACAAGAGTCCTAATGATTATTTTAATTTTTATCTTGAAATGATAGTTAGATGGCAAAAAATCATAATCAGTAGAAATATAATGAATATAAAATAATAATAATATAAATGATAATATAAAATAATAATGATTTTTCGATTTTCAATAAATTGGAATTGAAAGGCAAAGCAAAAATTATGAGAGTTAATGGTAGATTGATATAAATAATTTATAAAAATATAATATTTTCTTAACGAATAAAACTAATTATCTGATCATGATATTTTATTAGAAGCATATTTGTTAGAACAGAAACGATTTAATTGAAGAAAGGCGACAAAATTTCTATTCCCCCTGCGGGGATTCGAACTAGCAACAGATGGGTTTCTCAGCCATAAAGCTTCAAACTCATTCGAGCATGCTACCATCTGAGCCACACTGCCTCTCTAAATTTAAATCACTTATAATTGACTTAAATTATATGTTCATTTTGTAACTTAGAAATTAATATTATCCAATTTTAAATAAATACAAATTGAAAATTGACGTAGATAATAGAAAATGCAATTAAAAAAAAAGTATTTTGAAAACGACCAAACCATATTTCACTGGAAAAGACTGATTTATTGTTGAATCAGTTCATTGTTAAAAATAATAATGTTTATACAAATTAAAATTAGGAAAAAAAATTCTTTAACAATTTCAGAATAGAAAATCATTTTCTACTAGATGTGGCTAATCATTGTAGAAAAAAACTTTCAAACATTTTCAAAATGAAAAACTATAATTGATTGAAATATTTAAATAATGAAAGCAACAAATTTCAAAAAATGTTGAGCTGGCAATATCAGATCTCACTTTCAAATTTTTTTTGTTAATAAACAAATTCAAGTTTTCAAGTTTTTTCAAGTTTTTCAAATTCAAATTAGTCTTATAATTTCACATAAAAGTGAGAAACATTTCAAATAAAAAAAGTATATAATTTGAATCAAGACCAACCAGAACACTTTCAATTGAAAAACAAATTATGCACGTAGTATGAGTAACAATGATTGAAATTTAAATTTAAAAAATTTGGAATTCAAAAGATACATTCCTGCATATTCTAACATGGATTCTGCAAATTTTTGTTAATAAATAATAAGTCATCATTCGAATTACAAATACCTCTTACAATTTCAATGACTTTTACTATTTATTTTCTATTCTTTTCTATCAAAGAAAGTTATAATTGAAAAGGGATATTATTATAAAATTATTTTAAATTATTTTTTAATGTATTAAATTTAAATTGAAGAAGTGTAAGTTAAGCTTCAAAAGTAAATTTATTTTTTAGATCGTTGTTTGTCTATTTTTCCAAATTCAAAAATACGTCAAAATCTTTTTTAAAAGGGGATGTTTAAATATAGTATGCACATTAGGGTGGTCCAAACATGCATTGGAACTTTTTTTCTTAAAATTTTCATACTTATCCCCTCGAACTTATTCGAAACCATAAAAAAATAGATGCGTATTGTTTTCTTCAAACAAAATTATATTTATAGTTTTCGCAAGCCCAACGAAATTTAAAACGCATTCCCCTTGAGAAAAAAAGTAGTTTCGTAAATTTTATTAAAATTTATCAACATTAGGTGCATTGACTGGACCTTAATTTTTTTTTTAATTAGCCATAAAATATGAATGAAAATTTCCTTTCAGAATTTCATCACCATAGGGTTCTGTTTTATAGGATTCTCAAAAAAACCCATAAGTGAAAAATTAAGTTTTACGAGTTTTTGATCCTATTTATTGTTTTATTGTAGGTTCTTTCAGTAGAAATGATTATATATACGTAAAAAATTACTTTCTATAGATAATTGTATGTTTCTTATTATTTAAACAATTTATTATTGTGCACAGCAATTTTCTTTCAGAATAGAGATAGAAAGTCGCGGTTTTGACTCCATTTTTCAATTAGAGCGAGTAAATAATTAATTTAAATCAAGAAAATAATTGTTCAAACAATAAAGTATTATTTGTAATAATAATCTCTTAAAATATTTCTGAAAAGTTGTTTTTTTTTCTAAAATTTTCCACTTTTGTCCACTTTTCAATTACATAGTTGACATTTTTTCTGAAATTTCTAATTTTTTGTCCACTTCATTTAGTGAGGTAATAATTGATGAAATTCAATAAACCTTATTGCTTAAATGATTCTTTATCATTTATAACAATCTTAACTTTCAGTAATGATGGAATGTTACAATTTTTCTGAGATTTTCAACTTTTTGTTAACTTTCTACTTAGAGCGAAGTAATTTTTATTCAAAGTTAACAAAAATAATTATATACACAATTTGTTATTATTTTTAACTATCTTCTTATGGGGTTATGTTAGAAAATTGCTATTTTTTCAGAAATTTTAATTTTTGTTTGGCTTTTAAGTTATGAATGAATAATAAATGAAAATCAAAGAGACTCCATTTTTTTAACAATCTGTTCCTTTTGTGTTTTTTTTTCTGAAACAAAAATATTAACAAAGAAGTAAGAATACTTTACGCAGAAAAAATGGAATGAGACTATTCAAAAATTTTTTTTTTGACGTTCATTTATTATTTTTTTATAACTAAGAATCAAAAAAAGCTGAGAATTTGAGAAAAAACCACAGCTTCCTAGCATTACTGTAATAGAAAACATTTGTTACCAATAATAAATTTTTTAGGATATTATTTTTGTTATCTTGCATTATAAATTATCTCTCTAAGTTAAAAGTGGACAAAAAGTTCAAAATTTCAGAAAACGGCAACTTTCTTGCATTATTCTAAAAGACTATTGTTGTGAATAATGAAAAATTGTTTAAAAAGGTTTTTTTAACTTCAATTGATTGTTGCCTCGCTTTAACTGAAAAGTTAAAAAAAAATGGAAAAAAACTACGACTTTCTAACACTAAGAGAAAATTACTATGAACAATATTGAATTTTTTAAACAATGTATTTTAATATCCAGTCAACAGAAGAAAATAATATATTATGTATGAGATATAATTTGTACTAAAATTAACCGCAAAAAATAATTAATTAGTGCCAAAAACTAGCAAAAACCAATTTTGCACTTATAGCGGTTTTTTTGGAACCGTAAAAGACAGTCTTATATCAGCGAAATTCAAAAAATTATTGTTTGATTCATATTCTATGGCTAATTGTGAAAAAAAGTTAAGCGTTAACCTAATATACCTAAAATTGACGATTCTGAATAAAATTTACAAAACCGTCTTTTTTCTTTGGGAAATACTTGGTGAGCTTCATTGGGCTTGCGGATCCTCTAAATATATTTCTTTAACAGAAAAATGCACATTTACTTTCAGTGATTCAAACTAATTTTTGGTGGATAAGCCTCGGGATAAGAATGAAAATTCGAAAAAAAAAAAGTTGGACTACCCTGATGCACATTGTATACATATAGTTTGTATGGTCAGCATCTCATCAATTAATAAAGAATGTGAGATATATGACAGAAATGTTTTTGAAAATAAATGTGAATTTATCAAAGAAATTGCCTCAATCATATTTAGTTAATCAGAAAATAATTATTGACATAAACAATCAGACATTAGAGAGCTACTACATTTTCTCTTAAAGAGCTCACTCTATTACCATTGTTCTTGATTGAAGACTGAAGAACCGAAGGATAAGAGCACTTCGTGGGTGGATGTCGAAATTGGACCATAAAGCAACAAAGATCGTGAGGACGATAATTAAAATATCTATTTTCTCGTCCAGCTCATTCTGTTCCATCGATACCTTTGGTTCAACTCACGCCTGGGAGTCATCGAACGTGCCTTAAGGTGCTTCAAATGCGTTGGTTTTTAGAATAATATCAAATACTGTTACTAGGATGAATTGTTTGATGTAATATGTTCACCACATAGTCCGGAGGCTTATACATGTGCATGTCCAGAGCCCTTTTTTTGAAAAATGGTCTTGTTTTTTTTTTCTTTTCGTTAATTGAAACGCACTTTGAAACGGTGAGCGCCTGTTCTCGGTTCACCATGGTTACACTCCCAGTGTCACGTTACCCGTTTCCAGGTGCAGGAAAATTCAGCATATTTTCAATTATCAAAACAAAAACAACAACAAGACCATTTTTCCAAAAAAGGGCAAAACCGAGCAAAAACCGACTTGTTTGAAGCACCTTAAGACAAAGCGACGTTGGTGATCTTCTGTTACGAATTTACAGAGCATTGTTCTTCTAAAATCACTGAAAACTCCGCCTTTTTCGAACTTTTCTTCAAATAAAAATTCGTTCTCCTACCCATCTAGGAATCAGACAATTTTATCTTCAACATTAAATAGTGAAGCAAGTCATGGAAATGAAGGTCAAAATAAAAGATTCGATCATTCTTTTTGAAACGTTTCGGTCACTGTTTTGGACCCTCATCAGTCACAAAAATGTATTAAGTCTATAGACAACATACAAATAATGCAAAAAATATTATGAAAAATAATCAAGGAAAATTTAAATTTGTAGTAAAAGAAAGAGAAGGGTTCTCTCAGAAAAGGAGGCCCTCAATCTTTAAATCTATATCAAGCAATAAATATTTATAACAGCCAAGAAAACGGAAGGTCAATAAGTGAAACAGAAAAACAAACATACCTGGTACAAGTTAAAAATCGTAGAGAAAGTCAAATTAAAAATCCAACAGAAAGTAAAACACATGATTTAACATAAATAAATATTAAGAGAAAACAAATAAGAATATATAAATATATATATGAATATAACTGCAACAACATAAAAATAAAAATTTTGTAAGATGTTTGTTAACATCAGGAAATACATTATTTTTAACATTAACTGTACTCTTGGTACTTTATTGATAAAAAAGTTTTCGACTATTTTTCTACGAGCTCTATTGTTCTCCAATTATAGAATTTCGAAATTATCCAAATTGAAGTTATGGCCGGTATCAATATAATGTTTAGTAAGAGCAGTATGAGCAGCTTTATCAGGATGAAAAATAGAGTATCTATGTTCATCTATGATCTTTGAGATTGTTAAAAATTTTGAGAAGCTATTGGTTGGTTTGTAAATGATCTTGATTTGTTGATTCTTTAGAATTTGTTAAATTTTTTGCGATAGACCTTTTATGTATGGACAAACTGTGAAATCAACATAAGATACTTTTTTATTTTTATGAGATTGAGAATCAAATTCGGTATTATATAATCGGAAAGTTTCTTTCTTTAGACAGTTGTTGATTAAGTAGGTTGGGAAACCATTATCTTTTAAGGTATCTCTGATTAAATTCATGTTTTTGATTCTCAATTCTGGATCTGAAATTCTAGGAATTCTCTAAAATAGACCTGTGACTAAACGAATTTTATGGCAACTAGGATGAAAGGGGTTAAAATTTAGATAACGACCAGACCAAATTTTCTTTTGATACCAATCAATTTTTACAAAACTTTCACATATTATTATATGTTATTATATATTATATTATATATTATTATATATTATTATTACAAGTGTGTCTAAAAAACTTATTTTTGAATTTTCTTCAACTTCTATGGTAAATTTAATATTAGGATGGTAAGAAGCGAAATTTTCAAGAAGTGTGTGTATTTTATCTTTAGGGACAGCGGTGACTATTTCGTCTACATAACAGAAGAAAAATGGAACAAGGGATGCAACAAAACCTAATTTTTTGTACAAAGGATAAACTATCTGTGACGTGTGAATCGTTTTTTCCAATAACATTATTTAAAATTTTGGACAGGAAGGCAAATAATTTGTATAAAGGACCGTTAATAGTGGAAACAATCTCAAGGGGGTATCAGGTTTATGAATTTTAGGAAGGCCGTAAGCCCTTGTGATGGCTGAGTAAGTTCTGAGTTCTTTTGCTTGGTAAGAAGAAATTATTAAATTCTAAATCAGATATCAAATTATTATTCTTGTCTCGTAGAATAGCAGTGTATTCAAATTTTGGTGCAGAATGAAGTTTTTTATCATTTAGGATATCAGACATTTCTTTGTAGTAATTAGTTTTAGACATAGCAATCGTAACATTGCGCTTATCAGAATTAGTGAACATCACATCTGGAAATCTTAGTTTGATTTCACGTATCACATCAGAATCAGGTATAGGTTCAAATTTGAGTCGATTTTGATGTCTTACAAATTTTATCTTTAATCTTGAAAAGGCTTTGAATCCACTCAAAAAAAAATCATTTATAGTCATCTATTTTTGAGCTGACATTAAAATATGGGAATAGACTTTTGTTTTGTTAAAGTAATTTCCATGAGTCGACTCATCGAACATGCCTCAAAGCGAAGCGACGTTGCATTGGTGATCTTCGGTTACGCATTTACAAACCATTGTTCTTCTCAAATGACTCAAAATCTTCATCTTTTCTCAATTCTTCTAAATGTAGGACAATTTATTCTTTTATCTTCCATCCAAAAGTCCTCAAATACACTCAAACAAATTTTCTACTCATTCTTTATCAGGCGATTCGATAGGTTCGGTTCAACTCGCGCCTAAGATGCATCGAACATGTCTCAAGGCGAGGCGACGATGGTGATCTGTTACGCATTTACAAAGCATTGTTCTTCTAAAAACACTAAAATCTTCCTCTTTTTTAAATTCTGCCTAAAATAAAAATTCATCATTTTATCGCTCCAAGAATGGGATCATTTAATCTTGAATCTTCGATCGAAAAGGTTTTGAATTCATTCAAAAAAAAATCATTCCTATGTATATTTTTTGATCCGAAATCAAAATATCGGATAGCCTTCTTAAAAGTAAATTCCATAAGGGAACAAAGATCGTGTGGACGATAATTAAAATATCTATTCTCTCGTTCGGCTCACCCTGTTCCGTTCGATAGCTTCGGTTCATCTCGCGACTGGGACGCATCGGACGTGCCTCAAGGCGGAACGACGTTGGCGATCTCCTGTTACGCATTTACAAAACATTGTTCTTCTAAAATCAATAAAATCTCCCTCTTTTTGAAATTCTTCTCCAAATAAAAATTTCTCCTCTTATCTCTTTAAAAACGGGATCATTTGATCCTTAATCTTCCATCAAAAAGTCTCTTGAATCGCTCAAAAAAATCATTTTTCCTTATCCTTTTTGGGACCATAATGAACATATCAGTGTAGCCTTTTGTTTTGATGAAAAAATGTTCAAACAAATTGTTTTCTAATGTCTATAATGGGGAGAAATGTTCGAAGCTTATGTTGGAGAAGGACGATTTTGTAAGCGAGCATCCTCTGACTATGGTCGGGAAGGTGTAACAGGCGAAAGGTAATGGTCCCGGTAATATTGGCGCTGTGTGTGGGGCCGCTGCACTACTAATAATTGATTGGTCATACCCCGCGTGCTATTACTCCTTCAAACCTGAGCTCTCCCGGTACTTCGGCCTTCCGTAACCCTTCTGCCGGCATTTGCCTCAAGGGTCAGCTTCGAAGGCTGCCACGAGACTGCATTGTTGTCAGTGTGGTGATTTCCGAGGATTGAGGATCACCTCAGAGACACCATAGAATCATAGGTGAAACTTGATTTTTAATTTATGCCTCAAGGCGACGCGTGGCCTTAAGTAATTCCTGATGGCACCCTTCACTCTCATCTCTTGAAATTAGTAGAAGTGCATTCAGAAAAAAATTGCATTACACCAGATAAAAGGGTAATAAGTTGTTGACTGCCATACTTCAGACCAAAGAAAGAATCCATAAGATGTTGAAGATCCTTTATTTATTGTTTCCGTCAACGAAATTAAAAACAATTATTCGAATTCATTAACTGATGTAAAAAAGTTCATTAATTTGAACAAAAAGATGAACAGTGTCAAAACTAGAGAATCCTTTATTGTCAATTGTCGTATTAATAATTCATTACCAAAAAATATTACGAATGCTACTAATAATGTGAGCAATTTATATTTTCTTAGTGATAGTGTAAAAAATCATGGTTACTTCTTGGGAGATTCTTTAGAACTTTGATTACTTAATGATAAAATCAAAGATTTAAATATCCATTTAGAATTTTTCAAATAAAACTTTAATAATATTAAAATAAATTTAAGAAACTCTTTACCAAATAATTTATATAATAAAATTTTACAAAATCAATTGAATAGTATGGAAAGAAATATTGATAACGAACAAAGACTTGATACTAATTTTCAAAATTTACTTATCAATAGTAATAATCATTAACCTTTAAATATAAATACACATGAAAATGTAATAATATAAGGCTCTAAAGATCCTTGGATTACAAACTTTAGTAATGTTATAATTCCACATGAAATTAATGATGTTCTAAGATTAGGTAATAAATTTAGTTCTTCCTTCTTAACAAACAAACGAAAAATAATCCTAGATATTGTTAAAGATATAGAGTCAAATATTGGTTTGATTAAAAACACAGATAATCGAGATTTTTTAAGACATAGAATAATTAATATATAGCGTCAATTTTTACAAAATAATAAAATTACTCAAATTGATAGATTTTTTCACACAATATTAAAAAAACACAATCATTTATTAAATCTAACACACAATTATTAATTGATCCTGCAGATAAAAGCAATGTTACTGTTGTTCCTAACAAAGATTCATATTCTACCAAAATGCAAAATTTATCAAATGATAACAGAACATATTAAAAACTAAATGAAAATCTTGAGATGGAATTAAAAAAAAAAGAAACTTTTAAATTGTTAAATCCATGGAGAATTGAAGGTTATTTTGGTGAAGATCTTTTACGTCAAGATATTTTAGCTCATGTTACTAAGATACCTAGAATGTATGGTTCACCTAAAGTTCATAAACCTAATTGTCCACTTCGACCTGTTGTGTCATTAATAAATTCCCATACATATAAAATGGCTAATATATTTAATAATATTTTCAAAAAACCTTGAATAAGTTTTAAAACGCAAGTAAAAAATTCGTTTGAATTTAAAAATATAATAACTAAAAAAACAATTCCACCTGATCACATGATGGTTTCTCTAGATGTATCATCTTTGTTCACTGATATTTCATTTGATTTGGTTATTCATAGTATTTTAAGTAGATGGGTCAACATTAAAAATTTCACTGATTTACCTTTAAAAAAATGTGAAGAGGGAATAGAATTTCTAATGGATCACACTGTTTTTAAATTTAATAATAATTTTCACAGACAAATATATGAAATACCTATGGGTTCCCCAATTTCATCAAAATACATACATACATTTAAAAAAAATCGGATATACATGAAAATTGGGTTAAATTAAACAAAATTTTAGTTGAATCAAATTTTGGTTGACTCAACAAAATGAATATGGACTAAAACAAATATTAGGGTTGAAGCAACCAAATATTCCATCTACTGAAAGTAGTGTGGGTACAGCAACCACCAAAGTTTTTTAGGTCAACCAAATATTTTGATTTCTATATAATGACCATGGTTTAACTAATCCATGGTTTAACTAAACAAAAACAAGTTTTTTGTTCCAACCACATTTTTTTCTGATTGTGACACAGTTCAAAATCTCTGACGAAATATTCAAAATTTAAAAATTATGTACTTTGAATTGGAAACGGTTTAACATAAATTTCCTGTTTATTTCTAATTTCAAGTATCACAAATTTAGAACAATAGTTTTGATGTAATTAGGAATTTAAATAAATTAAACAATTATAATTGAACAAATTTAAAATCAAACTTTGCTTATTATACAACTTCAAATTGAAAGTCTTTGAAGTTGAATAGTTTTTATGTTAATAGCGTCAAATTTAGAAATGATTTTAAATTTTATTATGCCAAAGAAATATTTTCAAAATTTCAAATTTGAAGCTCTTAAAATTTTTCAATCTATGAGAAAAAAGCATTTGAAAATCAATACATATTCACTAAGTCGAAACCATGAAATTGAATATTTTTTAAACACAATTTTAAGTTGGAACTATCGAAACTCAACAACTTGGCGCGTTCAGGGCAATCGAAATTAAACAAATTTAAAGAAAAAAATTTGAAATTGTTAATACATCAAGACGGTAAATTCATAATTTCAGAAGATTGAGCAACTATTTCATTTATTAATTTTCAACCCAACTTATTAATTCAGACTCTCTTTCAGAAATTGTACAATTAATTTCTTCAATTTAACATTATAAAAGTTGAAGCTCCTAATTCGTAATGATTATTTTTGAAATTTATATCTTAATTCATTCGATTTTTAGTATTTAAGTGAAGGCTTTCATTTTTAAATGGCACAATTTTAAAAGATTTGAATTTCGGCAAAACAAAATTGAATTGTCCAATCTAAAAAATCTTCAAATTTGAACTAATAAAATACAGAATTATTTAATTTCACACGACTGTCTAATTTATACAGTTATCAAAGCAAACTGATATTACAATATTAAATTTATAGCATCTTCAATTGAAAATGATTCATCTATGAAGAAATTCAATTTAGAATTGTATAATTTTTGACAGCAAAAGTCAAAAATGACTCGTTAGGAAACTTGAATATTCAATATTGAACAGTTTGAAATTTTTGATATTCCAAATTAAACAATAAAAATATTAAAGTTTCATAATAAAAATTGTCAAATTCAAAGGATTGTAAATGAAACGATTCAAAGATAAGTTTCTTAAGGTTAAACAATTTAAAAATATTAAAATGTTTGCAGTGATTGGATAATAGAATGGTTCAGAACCATAAGTCTAGGGAAATATTTTTCAACATTAAAAAGTACTTTGTTCAAATAATTGTTTTTTTCCGAAAAAGTAGGCTTCTTTCTAGCAGAATCATAAGTTAGTTTGCCTTAAAGTTTCTTTTTTCATATTTGGAATCCAATTTGGGGGATCTTTGTCTTTTTAGACCACCATGGTGGATCAGTGTTTTTACTAAAAGTAAAAATTAACCAAATTCCACATAAGAAAATAACTTTCTTATCATTTTTCGATTTTTCCGAGGTGTCAACAAATTCCTGGATATTTCCCGGTCCTGGCAATCCTATAATTGTACAGATTTATTTAAAAAAAAAATGAAACCTACTCTAAACTACTTAATAGAATTTTCAGAAGTGAATATAAATAAAAGCGAGTAAAACCATTGCAGAGAAGGGAAAAAGAAAGGGGAAAATTGTCGAGTTCCGGAGAACTCTTTCGATGGTCCGTGCCACTTCGCGGAAGCTAAATAGACTATGCGAAGCGGTAATTGCAGTCGGCATCGCATCACGTTGGAAAAAAAGCACCGCGAGACAAAGTGCAGAAAGGCGGCATCCAACACGATCCCTCAAGTTCCTTTGATCCTTCCAATGCGTTAGGTGCCCAACGATGATTTAAGAACGGTACTCGCTCGTGTGCAAAACTCCACGCACACACCTTACTTCTGATTTATCGATGCCATTAAATCCAGCTGAAAGTGGACAAAATGGAAACAGCCTGAGAAATCGCCCAAACTTTCAGAAAAGAACTTGGCTAACAAAGAAGACTTTTTTGGTAGATTCGATGAACCCAATCGCTGCGTCTGTCTTATCTTTATAATTTTTCGGGTAAGGTAGAGCTTTCGATTGTAATCGATGCTATTAAATCTAGCTGAAAATTGACAAAATGGAAATAGCCTGAGAAATCGCCCAAACCTTTAGAAAGGAACTTGACTAACAAAGAAGACTTTTTTGGTAGCTTCGATGAATCCAATGACTGCGTCTGTCTTATTTTTAGAATTTTTGCGGGTAGGGTAGAGTTATCGATTGCAATCGATGCCATGAAATCCAGCTGGAAATGGGCAAAATGGATTGAGCTTGAGAAATCGCCCAAACTTTTAGAAAGGAACTTGGCTATCAAAGAAGACTTTTTTGGTAGATTCGATGAATCTAATCGCCGCGGCTGTCTTATCTTTAGCATTTTTGGGATGAAGTAGAGTTATCGATTGCAATCGATGCCATTAAATTCAGATGAAAATGGACAAAATGGATCGAGCTTGAGAAATTACCTCAAATTTCAGGAAAAAACTTGGTTGACGAAGAAGATTTTTTTGGTAGATCTGATGAATACAAGCGCTGCGTCTGTCTTATTTTTGGTACTTTTAAGATGAAGTAGAGTTTTTCCTGCCATCAAATCCAGCTGAAAATGGACAAAATGGGAATAGCCTAAGAAATCGCCCAAACTTTCAGAAAAGAACTTGGCTCACAAAGAAGACTTTTTCGGTAGTTTCGATGAATTCAATCGCTGTGTGTGTCTCATCTGCAACATTTTTGGGATGAAGGAGATTTATTGATTGTAATCGTTGCTATTAAATCCAACTGAAAAATGACATAATGGATCGAGCTTGAGAAATCATCCAAAGTTTGAGGAAGATACTTGGTTGACAAAGAAGATTTTTTTGGTAGATCTGATAAATGTGAGCGCTGCATCTGTCTTATCTTTAGTATTTTTAGGATAAAGTAATGTCTCCGCTGCTATGAAATCCAGCTGAATATGGACAAAATGAAACCAGTCTGAGAGATCGCCCAAACTTTTAGAACGGAACTTGGCTGACAAAGAAGGCTTTTTGGTAAATGCGATGAATTCAATCGCTGTGTGTCTTATCTTCAACATTTTTGGGATGAAGGAGAGTTAACAATTGTCATTGATGCTATTAAATCTAACTGCAAATTGAGAAAATGGATCGAGCTTGAGAAATCATCCAAAATTTTAAGAAGATACTTCGTTGACAAAGAATATTTTTTTGGTAGATCTGATGAATGTGAGCGCTGCATCTGTCTTATCTTTGGTATTTTCAGGATAAAGTAGAGTCTTCGCTGCCATTAAATCCAGCTGAAAATGGACAAAATGGAAACAGCCTGAGAAATCGTCCAAACAATTAGAAAAGAACTTGGCTAACAAAGAGGACTTTTTTGGTAGATTCGATGAATTCAATCACTCAGTGTGTATTATCTTCAACATTTTTGAAATGAAAGAGAGTTATAGATTGTAATCGATGCTACTTAATCCAGCTGCAAATGGAGAAAGTTTGAGAAATCATCTAAACTTTGAGGAAGATACTTGGTTGACAAAGAATATTTTTTTGTAGATCTGATGAATACAAGCGCTGCGTCTGATTTATCTTTGGTATTTTTGGGATGAATAGAGTCTTCGCTGCCATTAAACCCAGCTGAAAATGGACAAAATGGAAATAGCCTGAAAAATCGCCCAAACTTTTGAAAAGGAACTCGGCTAACAAAAAATAATTTTTTGGTAGTTACGATGAATCCAATCGCTGCGTCTGTCTTATCTTTGGCATTTTTTGGATGAAGTAGAGTTATCGATTGCAATCGATGCCATTAAATCCAGCTGAGAATGGACTGAATGGATCATGCTTGAAAAATTCCCTAAACTTTCAGAAAGAAACTTGGTTGGCAAAGAAGATTTTTTCGGTAGATCTGATGAATATGAGCAATAATTTTTTGGTAGTTACGATGAATCCAATCGCTGCGTCTGTCTTATCTTTGGTATTTTTGGGATAAAGTAGAGTATTTGCTGCCATTAAATTCAGGTGAAAATTGACAGAGTAGAAACAGCCTGAGAAATCGCCCAAACTTTTAAAAAAGGACTTGGCTAACAAAGAAGACTTTTTTGGTAGATCTGAGGAATACGAGCGCTTATCTTTGGTATTTTTAGAACAAAGTAAAGTTTTCGATGCCGGTAAATCCAGCCGAAAGTAGACAAAAAAGATCGAGCCTGAGAAATCGCCCAAACTTTTAGAAAGAAACTGGGCTAACAAAAATGATTTTTTTTGTAGATCTGATAAATATAAGCGCTGTGTCTGTCTTATTTGTGGAATTCTTGGGATGACGTAGAGATTTTGCTGCCATTAATCCCAGCTGAAAATTAACAAGATGGAAACAGCCTGAGAAATCGCCCAAAGTTTTAAAGAGGTAATTGGCTGACAAAGAAGATTTTTTTGTTAGTCACGATGAATCCAATCGCTGCATCTGTTTTATCTTTTGAATTTTTGGGGTAAAGTGGAGTAATCGATTGCAATCTAAACCATCAAATCCAGATGAAAATGGAAAACAGGGATCGAGCTCGAGAAATTACCTAAGCTTTTACATAGAAAATTGGTTGACTCAGAAGATTTTTTGTGTGGATCTGATCAATACGAGCGCTGCGTCTGTCTGATCTTTGGTATTTTTGGGTTGAGGAAGAGTTTTTGCTGTCATCGAATCCAGCTGAAAATTGACAAAATGGAAACAGCTTGAGAAATCGCCCAAACTTTTGAAAAGGAACTTGGCTAACAAAGAAGACTTTTTTGGTAGTTCTGATAAATCCAAACTCTGCGTCTGTCTTATCCTTAGCATTTTTGGGACGAAGTAGAGTTATCGATTGCAATCGATGCCATTAAATCCAGTAGTAGATAATGGACTAAACGGATCGAGCTTGAAAGATTCCCTAAACTTTTAGAAAGAAACTTGGTTGACCAAGAAGATTTTTTCGGTAGATCTGATGGTTACGAGTGCTGCGTTTGTCTTATCTTTGGTATTTTTGGAATGAAGTACAGTTTTCGCTGGCATTAAATCCAGCTGAAAATGGACAAAATGAAACCAGTCTGAGAAATCGCCCAAACTTTTAGAACGGAACTTGGCTGACAAAGAAGGCTTTTGGTAGATGCGATGAATCCAAGCTCTGCATCTGTATTATCTTTAGTATTTTTGCGATAAAGTAGAGTTATCACTGGGATTGAATCCAGCTAAAAATTGACAAAATGGATCCAGTCTGAGAAATCGCTCAAACTTTTATAATGGAACTAGGCTGACTAAAAATAACTTTTTGGTAGAACCTATAAATTCAAAGTGCTGCGTCTGCTTTATCTCCAGTATTTTTCGAGTAGCGTAGAGTTATCGATTGTTTTCTATTCCATTAAATCGAGCTGCAGTAGACAAAAAGGATCCAGCGTGAGAAATCACCCAAACTTCTAAAAAGGAACATAGCTGATTAACAGGACTTTTTTGGTCGATCCGATGAATCCAAGCGCTGCGTCTGTCTTATCTTCAGTATTGTTGAGATAAAGAAGGGTTGTCGATTGTTATCGATTCCATTAAATCCAGCTGAATATGGAAAAAATGGGTCGAGCCTGAGAAATCGCCCAAACTTTCAGTAAGGAACTTGGCTGACGAAGAAGACCTTTTTGGTAGATATGATAAATACAAAATACTGCGTCTGTCTTATCTTCAGTAGGTTTGGCATTCAAAAATTGCTGAAACTTTTTTTTCATCCCCAATCGTTATCGATTGTTATCGATGCTATTGAATCTAACTGAATATGTACAAAATAGATCCAGCCTGAGAAATCGCCCAAACTTTTAGAAAGGAAATTGGCTGTCAAAGAAGACTTTTTTTGTAGGTCTGATAAAGGAAAGTGCTGAGTCTGTCTTATATTTAGTAATTTTTAGACAAATTAGAGTTATCAATTTTCATCAATGTTATTAAATCAAGCTGAAAATTTAAAAAATAGATCCAGGCTGATAAATCGCCCCCAACTTTGGGAAAGGAGCTTTGCTAACAAATAAGACTTTTTTGGAATATTCAATGAATCCAACTGCTGCATCCGTCTCACCTTTAATATTTTTGGAATAAAGTAGAGCTGATCTTGTGATTAATTTTATACATAAAAATGTCTTTAAATTATAGAAATATCTGAAGGGTTTAAAGTGGTGTAATGAGAGAATACAGTAGGACACATATTGACTTGAAATTTATTTTAGGTCAAATTTCCGAGGAATTTCGACTTGGCACTTTCGCCGGATGTTCTGTCAACGAAAACGAGCTGAAGTTAATCTTCAATGGACCACCCTGGTCTCATCTTCGCGTCCAAGAGTCATCGAGCATGTGGATTCTGAAGCGTGTAGGCATACATTCTTGAATGCAAATTCCCCTTTTGGAATTTAAAAGCTCCTTTAAAATTCTTTAATGCAACTTCAATCCTTGTCGGTAAAATATTAAGAGGCTTACTTTCTCGGTACGATTTTTTTTTTGCACCACAAGATGAATTTTGACGCCACCTTAATGTTGGAGATTTGGCTGATTTCTAATCCACATTCATATGCGGTAGTCTTTAGAGCGGTGAAAGAAGCCTAAATACAACACGGTATTGCAATTATTGAAAATGTAATTTAATTACATTAAAAACTTACTTGAATAAGTAAAAAGCATAGTTGAAAGTGAGCAAAAAAAGACACTTTCAAAGAATTTTCTGGATTTTCCTGACAATTCCTGTCTATTCAAAAATATAAAGGAATTTAATTAATTGGATGATATTTTGGAAAATATTTTATCCAATGTAGGTATTTCTGAACATTTTTGGAAATTTCTTTGGAATGTGATGACAGTCGGAATGTTTGAAAATAATGTCGAAATTTAGAAATTTTTTCAGATATTTCAAGATTTTCTAGTAATCTTCCATACTGTAAAAAAATTTTCAAAAATTTACAAACATTGTTCCATCTTGTATAATATGCTTGGGATTCAAATTTCAAGTGATTTCATGGTAATAAAAAAAAGTTAGGGCAAGTTTATTTTAAAAAACACATTGAATTGCAAATTTCAAAATTTTCAGTCTATATTTTATTTTTCACAAAGTTCAAATCGCACAAAAAAAATTTCTACACGAAATTGTGCTCGCTCGTATTTTTTTTCGTTTTGTTTTTCTGAAATTTGAGTCCGAGCCCCATTCATTACGACGACCCCCATCCGACTACAACCGAGCCAAGCGCTGCTTAACTACAGTGATCGAACGAAAAGTCTTAAACAGTTCCATGAATCCAAGTGGATACACGGTGATACAATTTTTGAGTTTATATTGTAATCAATATTAAAAAAAATAATGGAAAAATATTGAAAAAATTAATGGAAAACATGGAAAAACTACAAAAGAACGAATTATTTTATATCATCCATAATCTCATATGGAAGTACACAAAAATAGCAATTTTGCACAAATGAAGTTTATACCGCAAAAAAAAAAAAAATTTCTTGGTATCTTTAAAATTGCTTAAAATTTCATTGAAATCCACGAAAATCCTTTTAAATTTAATTTAAATTTTATTCCCGAATTTTCTCTAGAAATTCGTTCAATTCCTTGACATTGGTAGAATCCCCTAAAATCTTTTAAATAATTAGGGGCACTATAAAATTCCTTAAATCTTGTAAGATTCCTTAAATTTTTTTTTAATGTTTGGAAATTCTACAAAATGTTCTGACATTCCTTAAAAATGTTCAAATCTCTTCAAATTCTTTGCAATCTTTTGAAATAATAAAAAATCATAAAAATCCTTTGAAATTTTTTAAAATCTTTCATACTCCTCAAAATATTAAAACGCCGCAAAAGTCCCTTGAAATAAAATTCAAATTATCACCTAAAGTTCTCTAGAATTTTTAAAAATTCATTGAAATAAGTAGAAATTATTTGAAATTTTTTTGAATATAAATTAAGCTCAACGTATTTATTAAAGATCTCTAAAATAAAACGTTAAAATCCTTAAATTACCATAAAATTCCTTCAGATATTGGAAATCTGAAAAGAAGTTCAAATTCCTAGAAATCTTGGAAATTGTTTAAAATCCTTGATAATTCAATTAAATTCTTCATATCCTGTAAAATTCCTTGAAATACCTTAAAGACCCTTAAGTACTTGGGAAATCCTAAAAAATTCTTTTGAATTTTATACAATTTCTCAAATCCTTAGGAATTCTTTGGAATACCTTAAAATCCTTTGAAATATTTCCTTTGGAAATCGTTAAAATTCATTGAAATAATTAGAAATGATTTAAAAATCCTTTAAAATAAATTATATTGAACTCATTCATTAAAGTTCTCTAAAAAAGCGCTTAGGAAATCCTTGGAAATCCAATCAAATGCTTCAAATCAAGTTAAATTCCTTGAAATCGTTCGAAATCTTATAAAATTTTTTGTAATATCTTGAAATCCGTTGCAATATCTTAAAATCTCTGAAAATCTTTGGTATTCGTAAAAATCCATTAAAATAAATAGAAATCATTTGAAATCCCATGAATATAAATTAAATATAAATTATTGATCACAGTTCTCTAAAAAATCCGTTCCTTGAAGTGCCTTAAAATCCCTTCTAATATTCAAAATCGCTGAGAATCCCTTACAATTTTAATAATTTTAATTTATTTCACAGAATTTCATCGAAATCCCTTGAAATATTTTGAAATTCTACAAATTCTTCGAAATTCCCTGAAAATTTTTTAATCTCTTAAAATTCTTTTAAATCCCTTGGAATCTTTCCTACAAAAATTGTAAATTTTTTAAAATTTTGCAATCGCTAGGAATCACTTGAAATTTTATATATTTTTCAAAATTAGCTAAGAAACCCTTAAAATCTGTAGAAATCCTAAAAAATTCTTTGAAATGCCCCGAAAGTTTTGAAATCTCTTGAAACTCCTTAAAGTCCCTTGAAATATAATTTAATAATTAAAATTTTCTTTCATTTAAATTAAATTGAACGTATTTATTGAAGATTTCTAAAATAAAACGTTAAAATCCCTGGAAAATTGGAGCTCCCTTGCAATCATTGCGGATTCAATAAAATTCTTTAAATCTTGTGAAATATGCCTTAAATTACCTTAAAATCCCTGGAGATCTTTGAAATCTAAAACAATTTCAAATAACTAGAAATCAACTGAAATTCTTTAAAATCTTTGAAGATTTAATTATATTCCAGAGTTCTTTAGAAATCCCTTGAAATCTTTGGAAATCCTACAAAATGCTTTTAAATTTCTTCAACTCTTGAAACCCTTTTGAATACCTTAAAAACATTGGAAATATTTTTTTTGAAATTCTTAAAAATCAATTAAAATAAGTAAAATTAATTAAAAATCCGTTGCGAATTAATGAAATTGCACTTATTCATTAAATTTGATCGTAAAAAACATTGCTTAATTCCCTAGAAGTCTTGTAAAATGCCTGGAATTACATTAAAATCCGTTGAGATCTTTGGAATCTGAAAAACAGTTTAAATAACTAAAAATCTTTGAAATCTTGGGAAATCCTTCAAGATTAAATAAAACCTTCAAAGCTTTTGAATTTCTTTGAAATACCTTAAAATCCCTTGAAATCTTTGAAATCGCATAGAATCCCTTGAAATATTATTTATTTATTTGTTTCTAAATTTCTTTAAGAATTCCCGGAAATCTTGGGAAATCCTACCCACGTTGAAATAACTTGAAAATTTTAAATCTCTCGAAATCCTTCAGAATCCCTTGAAATCCCTTGTATATTTAAATTTAATTGAAATTATTCATAAAAGTTTTCTAAACAAAACTCGTTGAAATTCCTAGCAATTGTTTAGGTCCCTTCAAATCTTTAGAGATTCAATAGAATCCTTAAAATTCTGCGGAATTCCTTCAAATTCCTCTATTTCTTTGTAATCGCTAAGAATCCCTTAAAATTTATTAAATTTTCATTTATTTCCCAAAGTTGTGATAAAACCCCTTGAAATATTTGGAAATCTTACAAAATTCTTTCAAATTTTTTTAATTTCCTTAAAATCCTCTGGAATACCTTAAAATACTTCAAAAGCTTTCCTTTGGAAATTGTAAAAATGAATTTAAATAATTAGAAATGATTCAAAATCCTCGAAAGTAAATTAAATTGAACTCATTCATAAGAGTTCTCTGAAAAACCTGTTCAATCTCCTGGAAATCTTGAAAAATGCCTTGAATTACCTTAAAATTCTTTAAGATCTTTGCAACCTAAAAATAACACTTCAAATATCTAGAAATCTTTGAAATCCTTTAAAATCCTGAAAGATATAATGAAACCTTTAAATCTTATGAAATTCTTCAGAATACCTTAAAATCCCTTAAAATCTTTTGAAATTGCTAAGAATCCCTTGAAATTTAATTAATTTTAATTTATTTCCCAAAGTTCTGTCAAAGTTTCTCGAAATCTTTGGAAATCCTACAAAGTTTTTGGAAATTCCTCAACATTTTCTGAATATCTTGGAATTCTTTTGAATCCCTTGAAATCTTTTCTTTCGAAAGCGTAAAAATGCATTAAAATAAGTGCAAATTATTTGAAAAACTGTTTAAATCCCGAGGAATCTTCAAAGTTTCTTGAAATCTTTAGAATTGCCAGACATCCCTTGAAATTTCATATATTTTTCAAAATTCGCTAGAAATACCTTCAAATGTTTGGAAATCCTAAAAAATTCTTTGAAATCTCTCGAAATCCTTTGCAATCCCTGAAAATTCGAAAAAAAATTGGACATCTTTGAAACCCCCTAATGAAATCCGTAGAAATATTTTTTAATCTTAACAACCGATAAAATACTTTAGAATAGGTTGCAATGGCAAGAAATACCATGAAATTGTTACAATGATTTTCTTTAATGATTTTTTCTAGAATCGTGAAAAAATGATAAGAAATTGATTGTAGGAAACTCAGTATACAGGTTGTCCAAAACGTCTGGAAACACCTACATAACTGTCCAGATAAAATATTGTTCAAATGGGTCAAGGTCATTCTTGTAGTACCATTCAGCGAGGAATTCAATGGTGACCTCTAGTTTGATCTTGGCCATGAACTTCACGGTCTTTTAAAGGTTAAATTGATTTTTTCAAATAAGAACCCCTATTTTTCACCCAGGGAACTGAGAGAGCTGAAAATTGTACGTCCAGATATGACCTTGACCAATCGAAAATTTGACCTGGGAAGGTCATAGCAAGGTCGAACAACGTACAGCAGGATGACTCGACTGGCATGCATTTTTGAAGAAACTGTCCCTGGTCAAAGTCAAGGTCAAGGTCACCAATCGATCGGGGGTCGAAAATGCTACAACTCTTGCGTTGGACATTTTCTTCAAACATGCATGCCAGTCGAGTCATCCTGCTGTACGTTGTTTGACCTTGCCATGACCTTCCCAGATCAAATTTACGATTGGTCAAGGTCATATATGGACGTAAAATTATCCGCTCTCTCAGTTCCCCAGGTCAAAAAAATTTTGACCTCGAAATGACCGTGAAGGTCATGGTCAAGATCAAAATGCAGGACACCATTGAATTCCCCGTTAAAAGTTACTCCTAGCATGACCTTCACCCATTCGACTGATATTTTATCTGGACACTTTTTTTTTAGGTTTTTTCAGACTTTTTAGACACCCTGTATACCTATACTGAATATCTTACCATATTTTGTCGTAAGGAGGGAGAGGGAGAGGGAGAGGGAGAGGGAGAGGGAGAGGGA